>LR750286.1:35551-268866 GCA_902729485.2 Mus minutoides | reverse complement strand
TAGTGACTATTGTGAAGGGTGATGTTTCCCTGATCTCTTTCTCAGCCAGTTCATCCTTTGTATAGAGAAAGGCCATTGATTTGTTTGAGTTGATTCTATATCCAGCTACTGCACTAAAGCTGTTTATCAGGTTTAGGAGTTCTCTGGTGGAGTTTTTGGGGTCACTTATATATACTATCATATCATCTGCAAATAGCGAATATCTTTCAATATTAATGAACTCTACTCAACTATAAAAAGACATAAGCTAACGGACTTGATATGCAAACAAAATCCAGCATTGTGCTGCATACAAGAAACACACCTCAATAACAAAGACAGACACTATCTCAGCATAAAAGGATGGAAAAAGTTCTTCCAAGCAAATGGTCACAGGAAAGAAGCTGGAGTTGCCACCCTAGTATCCAATAAAATAAACTTTCAACCAAAAGTTATCAAGCGTGATAAGAAAGGACACTTCATATTCATCAAGGGGAAAATCCACCAAGAGAAGGTCTCAATTCTGAGCATCTGTGCCCCAAATGCAAGAGCACCCACATTAATAATAGAAACTTTACTAAAGCTCAAAACACACATTGAACCTCACGCAATAATAGTGGGAGACTTCAACACCCCACTCTCATCAATAGACAGGTCACTGAAACAGAAACTAAAAGGAGACACAGTGAACTAATAGAGGTTATGAACCAAATGGATTTAACAGTTATCTACAGAACATTTCACCCTAAAACAAAAGAATATACCTTCTTCTCAGCACCTCATGGTACCTTCTCCAAAACTGACCATATATTTGGTCACAAAACAACCCTCAACTGATAACAAGAATATTGAAAAAAATTCCATGCATCCTATCAGATCACCAGGGCCTAAGGCTGGTCCTCAATAACAGCAAAAACAACAGAAAGCTCACATACATGTGGAAACTGAACAACTCTCTACTCAATGATAACTTGGTAAGAGAAGAAATAAAGAAAGAAATTAAAGACTTTCTGGAATTTAATGAAAATGTTGACACATCATACACAAACTTATGGGACACAATTAAAGCAATACTAAGAGGAAAATTCATAGCACTAAGTGCCCTGGTAAAGACATTGGAGAGATATTACACTAACAACTTAACAGCACACCTGAGAGCTCTAGACCAAAAAGAAGCAAACTTACCCAAGAGGAGTAGAAGGCAGGAAACAGTCAAACTCAGGGCAGAAATCAACCAAATAGAAACAAAGAGAACAATAAAAAGAATCAACAAAACCAAAAGCTGATTCTTTGAGAGAATCAACAAGATAGATAAACCCCTATCCAAACTAACTAAAGGGCCCAGAGGCAGTATCCAAATTAACAAAATAAGAAATGAAAAGGGAGACATAACAACAGAAATGGAGGAAATTTTAAAAAATCATCAGATCCTACTATAAAAGCCTATACTCAACAAAACTGGAAAATCTAGATGAAATGGATGGTTTTCTAGACAGATACCACATACCAAAGTTAAATCAAGAGTAGGTAAACTATCTAAACATGCCCATATCACACAAGGAAATAGAAGAAGTCATTAAAAACCTCCCAAACAAAAAAAGCCCATGGCTGGATGGATTTAGGGCAGAATTCTATCAGACCTTCAAAGAAGACCTGATACCAATTTTCCTCAAACTATTCCATAAAATGGGAACAGAAGGAACACTACCTAACTCGTTTTATCAAGCCACAATTACTGTGATACCTAAACCACACAAGGACCCAATCAAAAAAAGAGAACTTCAGACCAATTTCACTTATGAATATCGATGCAAAAATATTCAATAAAATTCTTGCAAACCGAATCCAAGAACACATTAAAACCATCATTCACCACGATCAAGTAGGCTTCATCTCAGGGATGCAAGGTGGTTCACTATATGAAAATACATTAATGTAATCCATTATATAAACAAACTCAAAAAAAAAATCACATGATCATCTCCTTAGATGCAGAAAAAGCGTTTGACAAAATACAACACCCCTTCATGTTAAAAGTATTGGAGAAGCTGGGCGTGGTGGTGCACGCCTTTAATCCCAGCACTCGGGAGGCAGAGGCAGGTGGATTTCTGAGTTCGAGGCCAGCCTGTTCTACAAAGTGAGTTCCAGGACAGCCAGGGCTATATAGAGAAACCCTGTCTCGAAAAACCAAAAAAAAAAAAAAAAAGTACTGGAGAGATCAGGAATTCAAGGCCCATACCTATACATAATAAAAGCAATTTAATGCAAACCAACAGCCAATATTATACTAAACGGAGACATACTTGAAGAAATCCCACTAAAATCAGGGACAAGGATGCCCACTCTCCCCATATCTATTCACTATAGTACTCTAAGTGATCTAGAACAATAAGACAACAAAAAGACACCAAGGGGGTACAAATTGACAAAGAAAAAATAAAGGTATCACTATTTGCAGATGATATAATAGTATACATAAGTGATCCCAAAAATTCTACCAGAGAACTTCTCCAGCTGATAAACAACTTCAGCAAAGTGGCAAGATATAAAATTAACTCAAATAAATCAGTAGCCTTCCTTTATACAAATGATAAACATTTTGAGAAAGAAATTATGGAAACACTTCCTTCACAATAGCCACAAATAATATAAAATATCTTGGGGTAACTCTAACCAAACAAATGAAAGACCAGTATGACAATAACTTCAAGTCTCTCAAGAAAGAAATCGAAGATCTCAGAAAATGAAGAGATCTCCCATGCTCATGGATTGGCAGAATTAACATAGTAAAAATGGCCATCAAACCAAAGGCAATCTACAGATTTGATGCAATCCCCATCAAAATCCCAACACAATTCTTCAAAGACATGGAAAGAGTAAATCTCAAATTCATGTGGAAAGGCAAAAAACCCCAAATAGCGAAAACAATTCTTAACAATAAAAGAACAGCTTAGGGAATCACCATCCCTGACTTCAAGCTTTACTACAGAGTAAATAGTAATAAAAACTGCAAGGTATTGGTACAAGACAGACACGTTGATCAATAGAATACAATTGAAGACCCAGAAATAAAACCACACACTTGCAGACACTTGATTTTTGACAAAGACACCAAAAATATACAATGGAAGAAAGAAAGCATCGTCAATAAATGGTTCTGGTGTAACTGGCTGTCTGTATGTAGAAAAATGAAAATAGATCCACATTTATCACCTTGCACAAAGCTCAAGTCCAAGTGGATCAAGGACCTCAACATAAAACCAGATACATTGAATCTAATAGAAGAGAAAGTGGGAAAGAGCCTTGAACTCATTGGCATAGGAGGAAATTTACTAAACAGAACTCCAATGGCTCATACTCTAAGATCAAGAATTGATAAATGGGACCTCATGAAACTGGAAAGCTTCTGTAAGGCAATGGACATAGTCAATAAGACAAATCAGTGACCTACAGACTGGGAAAAAAAAAAACTTCACTAACCCCACATTCTGTCGAGGGCTAATATCCAAGATATATTAAAAAACTCAAGAAGCTAACCACCAAAAAACCAAACAACCCAATCAAAAAATGGGGTATAGAACTAAATTGAGAATTCACAATAGAGGAATCTCAAATGGCTGAAAAGCACTTAAAGATATGTTCAGTCCTTAGTGATCAGAGAAATGCAAATCAAAACAACCCTGAGATTCCACCTTACACCAATCAGAATGGCTAAGATCAAAGCCTCAGGTGATAACACATGTTGGCAAGGATGTGGAGAAAGAGGAACACTGCTCTATTGCTGGTGGGATTGCAAACTGGTACTCTGGAAATCAATCTGGAGGTTCCTCAGAAAATAGATCTACCTAAAGACCCAGCAATACCACTTTTGCAAATATACCCAAAAGATGCCCCACCATGCCACAGGGGCACGTGTTCCACTATGTTCATTGTGGCCTTATTTGTGATAGCCAGAAGCTGGAAACAATTCAGATGTTCCATGACAGAAGAATGGATACAAAAAAATATGGTTTATTTACACAATGAAATTTACTCAGCTAGTAAGAATGAGAACATCCAGTGTTTTGCAGACAAATGGATGGAACTAGAAAATATCCTGAGTGAAGTAACTCAGACCCAAAAGGACATGCATAGTATGTACTCACTAATAAATGGATATTAGCCAAAAAGAAAAAAAAAAGTAAAGAATACCCAAGATATAGTCCACAAAACTCAAAAAGGTCAACAAGCTGAAGGGCCCAACAAGCTGAGGATGCCTCGATCCCACTTGGGAGGGAGAAGAAAGCAATCACAAGTGGGGAAGGAGGGAGCGAGGGAGGGAGGGAGGGAGGGAGGAAGGGAGGGAGGGACCTGAGAGGAAAAAGGGGACTGGGATGGGGGGTGAGGAGGGAGAGGGGAACCTGATCTGGTAATGGGTGAGAGTAAAGAACTGAAAGCAGAAAGAATTGAAGCAGGCAACCTAGGGAGGTAGGAGGTTGGGGTGGGGCTCCAGAATACACCAGAGACCTGGGAGGTGAGAGACTCCCAGGACTCACAGGGAAGGTCCTTAGATGAAGTGCCCAACTGTAGGGAGAGGGAATTTATAGAGCCCATCTCCAGCAGAAAAACAGGGCATCAAATGAGGGAGGGGTTTGCCATGCCACAGTCACAACTCTGACCCATAATTGTTCCTGTCTCAAAGAACTACAGGGATGAAAATGGAGAGGAGCATGAGGAAAAGAAGGTCCAGTGACAGGCCCAAAGTGGGATCCAGCTCAAGGGGAGGTCCCAAGGCCTAACACTATTACTGAGGCGATTAAGGGAGTGCTCACAAAAAGGGACTTCACATGACTGCCCTCTGGAAGACCCAACAAGCAGCTGACACCTCTGTCCCAGGCACACATCTGGATGGACTTGGGCAAAGTCCTGACTGTCACAGAGAAAGCATGACATGAAATTGGGCTAAAGGTTAAATAACGTCAGCTGATTAGAAACACAAGAGAGCTATGTAGGACAGATGTGGGGCCCTGGGGAGATGACATCTAAGCCAGGACAAGGGGACAGAAAAGTAAAATGGGGAAAGGTAGGTTCTAGAAAGGATTGACCAAGCAGGCAGGCAAGGCTGCTGCTCCAGTTCCTGGGAGATCATCTTGGTGGGAGTGGGGACAGGGTGTGGACACATTCGACCTGGCTACTCTGCCAAGCAGGCAGAGCAGAGGCAGGCAATGAGATAAGAGTGGGTGTCATAAGCAGTCAAGGGTCAGCATGGGGAGGGACATGTCCCTGCACTCCTTACTGTTCTCAGCACTAGCAAACACCCCAAAGCTACTTAAGGGGAAGAAGGGCTTGCTTTGGCTCCGCATTTGAGGATGCAGTCACTGTGGCCCGAGGGAAGGCAAGTCAACAGGGGTAAAATCACTGTGGTGGGATGCAAGTTGGCAGGGGTAGAAGGCAATGGATCCACAGCCAGGAAGTGAGAATTGAATGCTGGTGTGCAGCTTGCTTTCTTCTTTTTACTCTCTGAAGATCCCTTCCAAGGCTGCTGCTGCCACAGTTAGTTAGGGTGGGTACCATTTCAGTTTACCTAACCTAGAAACTCCCTCACAGATATGCCCAGAGCTTTGTTTCCAAGTGATTCTTTTTTATTTGTTCATTTTTGTTTTTTGAGACCCCGGTCTCTCTATGTAGAACTGACTGTAATGGAACTTACTCTGTAGACCAGGACAGCCTTGAACTAGTAGAGATCCTCCTATTTCTGCCTTCCCAGTGTTATGAGTGAAGGCAGGAGCTACCATGCCTGGCTCCATGGTGATTCCAATTCTGTCAAAATGACAATCAAGATTAACCATCAGTTCAAAAAGCAGAGAGGGCCCGTTTGGCTATTTGATTTGGATGTCCAGGGTAAACAAAATGGGAGGCTCAGGGTACTTTTCAATTATTTGCCTGAGTGGCTGAACATGAAAGCCCAGCCAAGTCACCGATATTTGCCGGCAATCACTGCTCCCCATCTGTAGGATGCCCCCCCCACTCCACCCACCACCAGATCCTCTGTGGAACATCCTCTTAGTCCTCTTAGTTCACCCAGGCTGTAATCATGAGGCACAGTGGATGGGTGGCTCAAATAGCACATCACTTCCCACAGTGTCTGAGGCCAAGAGGCCTGGGCCATATCTCTTCATGGGTTGCAGTATGTCCTCAGATGGTGAGATGCAGCACCTTGGTCTCCTTTTACAAGGATTCCAATTCCTTCTGGGTACTCCCACCTCAAGCCCATTTCCTCAAACTCCCTTAAAAGGGTGAAGGGCTCAGCGTGTGGAGTTTTGGAGTGACATGGTAGGGTATCCCAAGTCCACTCAGGGCTCAGGCTGCTCAAAGAGGCAGAATGTGGGAAGTTTTGACTGGGCTTACCCCACACTGGTGCCGGGTGGGTGTCGGGCTATGTGAAGCCGCTGGACACCGCTCCAGGGGTGGAGGAGCGCAGCCTGAAGTTCCAGGAACTGCGGGAGTTGGCTTGGGGGTTCCTGGACCTGCACAGAGGCCAGGGACATCAGGCTCTCAGGCTCTTGGGCACCCAGGCACTGCTGAGACCCAAGAAAGAGCTGAGAACATAGTGGGGGTCCTTGGGCTGGATCTAGCCGGGGGCCAAGGAGGAAAAGAGGGGAGCCCTCCAGCTGGGTCCCTCAGGGAGGAGCTCTCAGCTTGTTCAGTAGGTGGCTTGGCTTAGTGGAGGCCATGGCTGGGAGTGCTGAGAGGCCTCCTGCGAGAAATTAGACAGGGCTCTTTAGATGAGGATCTGCTCCATTGCTCCCCCATGGCGGATCCCAATGAAAAGAGACAGTCCATGGCTTTAAGGCATTTATTGTCATGGTGGAGAGTGGCAAGGAGTAAAACCGCACCCTGGTTTCTCAGAGCAGGCCTGAGGTTAAATACCTTTTGCAGGGAGGAGTGTCTGGGAAGGGGAATTTATTGGCTAAGCCCTTCAGGCCTTTAGGTACCATTAAAATGGAGATCTGTCTTGAGGCTATGTGACCTGTGGTCATATCTTCTATCTGTAGAGGGGCTTTGGGCATTACCCTTACATGACTGATGCCCACAGACCTATGGAGAGCTGTGGCCTCATGTCAGGAGCCTGGTGTCCAGGAGCATGACAAAACGGCAAGGTTATCCTCTATGGGGTCACGGGGGGTGTCTTAGTCAGGGTTTCTATTCCTGCACAAATATCATGACCAAGAAGCAAGTTGGGGAGGAAAGGGTTTATTCAGTTTACACTTCCATACTGCTGTTTATCACCAAGGAAGTCAGGACTGGAACTCAAGCAGGTCAGGAAGCAGGAGCTGATGCAGAGGCCATGGAGGGATGTTCTTTACTGGCTTGCTCAGCCTGCTCTCTTATAGAACCCATGACTACCAGCCCAGAGATGGTCCCACCCACAAGGGGCCCTCCCCTTGATCACTAATTGAGAAAATGCCTTACAGTTGGATCTCATGGAGGCATTTCCTCAACTGAAGCTCCTTTCTCTGTGATAACTCCAGCTGTGTCAAGTTGACACAAAACTAGCCAGTACACGGGGGTAACATATCTTAGCTCAACCAGAAACCAGGCTGCTTTTCACGGTCCTACAGGTACGTGCCACTCTTGTGACAATAACAGCAGGTTCTGTGCCAGGCTGGTTAAAGAAATGCTATACCTGAGTCCTCAGTGGTACCTTGCAGGTCACAGGCCACCTGCTCAGGGAGTTAGCCAGGAGCTAGACCCTGCCTTAGTCTCCTGCCCCATCACTCACTCCCTAAGCATCGGAGATCTCTCTTCTGTTCAAAGAGGTCTTCTGCCAATTTACCAACACCCCTGTGCACAGGACTCTATCCAACAGAACCTTCCAAGTGTTCATGCTGTTAGCAAGAACCAACTTCAAGTGGGTCAGAACAGTGAGTAAGGGTCTCCCTCGCCCATGCTTGCACCAGCATTTGTTACCATTTGTTTTCTTGATGACCATGCCAACTGGGGTAGGAGGGAATCTCAATGTACTTTTAATTTGAATTTCCCTGATGGCTACTGATGTTGAATACTTTAAATAGTGTTTACAAAGGCTAGAGAGATGGCTCAGCCATTAAAGGCTAGGCTCACAACCAAAAAAAGAAAAAAGAAAACAAGAAAACAAGTGTTTAATAGCCACTTGGTTTGTTTTTTGTTTGGGGGGGGTGTTTGTTTGTTTTGAGAAATCTGTTTAGTTCCTAAACCATTTTTTTTTTATTATTGTATTGTGCTTTAGTTAGGATTTCTAGTCCTGTGAAGAGACACCATAACCAAGGCAACTCTTATAAAGGAAAACACTTAATTGTGACTTATTTACAATTCAGAGATCTAGTCCATTATCATCATAGCAGGAAGCATGGCAGCATCCAGGTTGACATTGTGCTGGAGAGGGAGTTGAGAGTTCTATATTTGGATCAGCAAGCATCAGGAAGAGAAAGGGACCCTGGGTCTGGTTTGGGCTTCTGAAACCTCAGAGCCCACCCCACAGTGACACACTTTGTCCAACAAGGCCACACCTACTTCAACAAGGCCACACCTCTCATTAGTGCCACTCCCTTCGAGCCTATAGAGGCATTTTCATTAACCTCTACACGTTGTTTTGTTGATGCTTAGCTCCTGAAGTTCTTTGAATATTCTGGATATTAATTCCTCTGTTGGAGGTAAAGCTCCCAAGGATTTTTTCCCACTCTTCAAAGCTATCTCTTCCTTCACTGACAGCCTGTAGTACAGAAACATTCTTGTTTCATGGACTTCACTTTGTTGGTTGTTGTTGACTATTTCCTGAGCATGGAGTCCTAGTAAAAGTCCTGGTCTACACCTGTCTCTTGATGTGCATTCCCTAGTTTGTCCTCTTGCAGTTTCAGGTCCTCTGTTGAGGTCTTTGATCCACTTGAGGGTGGTTTTGTTGTTTGGGATGAGAGATAATGATCTAGTTTCATTCTTCTATATGTGGATTCCAATTCTTCAGACCATGTGTTAAAAAGGCTATCTTTTCTCCAATGCATGCTCTCTTCATCTTTGGCAAAATCATGTTGATATAGTCATGTGACCCCATATCAGGGCCCTTTCTCTATTCTATTGACCTGTATGTCTGTTCTGTGCCAGTACCATGTTCACATCCCTTGGCTCTGTAGTATTAAGGTGTGGTGATAGCCCCACAACGGTGATAGTCCCCACACCATTTTTCTTGCTCAGGGCTGCTTTGGCTCTCTGAGGTCTTCCACACTTCCACATGTACTTTAAGATTATTTCTTATGTTCCCTAAGAAAGAATTCTAGTAGAATTTTTGAGATTGTGCTATATTCATAGATGTCTTTTGTTCGGGGAGGCATTTTCTAGGATACATAGAGTGGGCTCATTTTATAGACACTAGCTAGCACAAGTTCTCACTAATGGGATGTTGTCTCTGGGTGTTGTATGTGGAGAGCTGCGTAGTGCCGCGCCCTTAAGATGGCCTGGTTTCCACCTTCCGCTAACCCGATAGCGAGTGCTCTCAGGGATAAACAAGTCCTTATTTGGCTAAGGCTGATGATCTGGCTTGCTTCCGTATATGTGGACCTATCTGTTGTTGCCACGTGGCTTACTGGGGTAGGTTGGCCTAGGACTATTTAGCCTGTGGGCTGGCTTTCCCTGTGGTCAGTGATTAGTAGTTAGTTAGGTAGGTAGTTAGTGAAGTCAGTAGTCAGTAGTCAGTGATCAGTAGTTAGTTAGTTAGTTAGTTAGTTAGTTAGTTAGTTAGTAGAAGAGTAGTCAGAAGATTGTTCAAGGTTCCTGAATAAATTGCTTAAGGAAGAGCTCAAGGGTCGTGTCCTTCTTGCTGGTCGAGATGGACACGACAGTTGTATAAATAGAGCTGTTGGATAGGGTCACTGCAGCTTGTCTAATGGCTCAATGGGTCTGTCAGGGCCCCACTCAAGCCTGGAAGAGAAGGCTGATTGGAACACCACTCCTTTTAACTCGTCATAATTACAGAGAGGATGACAGGGACCAGAGTCCCCACAACCCTGAGAACTTCCCCAAGCAGAGCTCCAGATTCACCCTACACTGATAGTGCCAATCATGAGCAGGGACAGTGGCCACTATCAGAGTCCTTAGGGTCCCAGATTCATGCCCATCTATGACCTTTGTTCCTGTTAAGAGGTGAACTATGTACTTCTGAAGCTCACATGCCACAGAATTAACTTTTAGTGCCTGGAAAGGTGGCCTTAACAGGAGACAGGCTATTACAGGCTGATATAAGAAGCTTCAGGGAGGTTAGCTAGGAAAAGACAAGGCCCTAATTCCATGATTTCTGTCCTTGTAACAAGAGAAGCAAAGACAAAGCAAACCTACAAGGGAAAGAAAGAAAGAAAGAAAGAAAGAAAGAAAGAAAGAAAGAAAGAGAGAGAGAGAGAAAGAGAAAGAGAGGGGGAAAGAGAGAGAGAAAGAGAAAGAGAGAAAGAGAAGAGAAATGTCCACTAAGGTCATCAGCCATCACTACAGATGGAGAGGCCTAAAGGGCTGAAAGGGCTAATCCTTTGAAACTGGGTCCATCTCTCTCACAGCCACAACTGAGACATTATTTACAGTGCTGATGCCACCCTGTCTATAGAACCAGGCAGCTCTCATGATGAATTTCCCAACCATCATTGACTTTTCTAGGTTGGGTCAGGTCAATTATGCCTGACGCCACCTCTCCCAGTACCTACTACTAAGCAGGTAGCACAGGAGGAGGAGGAGGTGTGGGAAGGGAAGTGGGTGGGGACACAGATGGGGACATAGGTTGGAGACACTTATAGGAAAAGAAGACTCTCCAGAGTGAGGTCATGAGCTAGAGCCCAGACGCTAGGCATCTTTAGGAAGCAAGGGCAGCAATGGAAGTCTTGGGACTTGTCAGTGACACCGGCAGTGTCTCTAGGAAGTGCAGATTCAGCAAAACAGACCTGAAATATCAAATCTTGTTCTTTTTTACTCTGGCCTCTGTGTGGTGCAGAAGTTAGCTGCTGTTCCCAAAGCTAGTTCAGAGAATGGAGAATAGACACTATGCTCTGCAGGTGACAATAGGCCAGCAGACCTTTGTCCCAGTAGATCTCTCAGTGGTCGGACACCCTCCAGATTCCCTTAACCTAACATGGTCCTGGCATTAGCCATCAGTGCTGAGACAGTCCAGCTGCCACTTCTACTGGTTCAGCCCAGTCTTGTGACAGTATATGGGGTGACTCAGCTAGCTTTCCCAAATGGTACAGTCTTTCCAAGGGGTGTTGCCACTTTGCACTTGGGAGACACATCCAAGTTCTCAAAAAAACATCCTGTTTCTGAACTTGGCTCGAGAGAAGGAAAGCAGAGAGGCCTGAAACCAGATCTCTGAGCTGCATGGGTTGCTGGAGGAGTCAGGGTCAGCCAGAGGGCAGGGAGGGAAAGTGGCGTGGAGCTATGTTTAATTAAGGGGTAGGTGGCAAGATTAGTGGCAGATGTGAGAAGAGGGTCTCACATGCCACCTGCAAGAAGCATTTAGAAAACTGGAACTGGGACTCAAAAGTCATCCAGGTCGCAGAAGCTCCCCCACTTTGCCACACTGGTCTATGGTGTTAACAGAAGTAGATACCATATCCAGTGGGCTTTCCTAGACGGCCTGGAAGGACAGAGCTGGTTCCCAAATCCTGCTTACTGTTTACATGGTAGGAAGGAGGTCAGGTTTCACAATCCTGCCTGAAAACACAAGCTCTCAAGAAAACGTGTGCTTGCAACACTGGTGCCTGAAGAGGGAAACTGCTGTGGTGTTATAGTCTCTCCCTTTCCCCTGCATGTCAGTGTGCCAATTGCAGCAGCTGGAAGAATCTGCTGCAATTGGCACATTGTGACGAGAGGGCATAACAGAGCTGTGACAGTGAAGCCTGCTACAGGATCAGAATTCATTTTTTCTTCATTAATAATATCCTAATTTGCATCATTAATATGCCATGATCCATGAACACGGGAGACTAATGGTACAACTGCTGAACAAAAATGCTACCTGCAAAGAATGAAATGAAAGAGCCAAGAGAATAAACACACTTACATGCAGGTGACATCAGTCCCCCCCCAAACATCACCAGCATCAAAACAGCTATTTGTGGAATGCAGAGCGCTCTATTCTCCATGGCTCTGTGGGAGGAGGGGCTCTGGGTGTACCCGCCACTTCCAGGCTGCCATTGGACAAACCTGAAAATTCCAGACAAGGCTGATGAGAGCCCTCTGGCTAAGCTCCTTGCCTGGTTTCTCCAGCTGGCCCCAGGCCAAGAGGCGGGATGTTCCAGGC
Source organism: Mus minutoides (assembly GCA_902729485.2). Classification (NCBI taxonomy): domain Eukaryota; kingdom Metazoa; phylum Chordata; class Mammalia; order Rodentia; family Muridae; genus Mus; species Mus minutoides. The sequence goes on along the minus strand of LR750286.1, from coordinate 256,598 downwards.
CACAGTGGTGCCACCCCATCAGCCCAGATCCACCTCTTTCTGTGACTGCAAACCTCAGCTATTTTTGGCCAGCCAGCCTGTGTCAGGAAGTGGAACAGGATGATGAGCCCAGAGGAAAAAAACACCTGTGGGATGTCTTCAGCTGTGTGCCAGACTGCTGCTGACATAGGAAACTCTGGGAATGCTAGACACAGAGGTCCCCTGGAATCTATACTCCATTCCTTGACTTGAACATCTGAACATATCAGCTGCCTGCTCTGCTCATGACCACCTTGTTCCAAACCGTCGCTCTGAATTATTTATACAAGCTAAGACAGGTCCAGTGTCACTAGGAGATATGATCTAACAGGGCCAACATCATGTGTGCTTCTCTCTGTCAACCATCCTGTTGCTATATGGTACATGGATGTCTCATATTATATAGCAGAAATTGTGCTCAGAGAGTATGACTTTGGTAACTTGCACACACATATACACACATATACTCAGGTGCATACACATACACAGACAGGGATTTCAGTATGTTCATTTTCTAACTATAATAATTACTTCATTGTATACATGTTATCAATATATCCTGTGATCTTTAATGTTGCTTACTAAAAATATATTCAATAAAACACAAATATATTAACATTCATGTGAGTTGGAATTATCTTAGAAATACATTTTAAAAATTCAAAAGAAATAATAAAGTTAGTCTTTATTTTATTTATTTTATTTTATTTTTGCAACATGGTTTCTCCTTATAAGAGCCCTGGCTGTCCTGTCCTGGAATTTACTTTATAGACTAGGTTGGCCTGGAACTCACAGAGATCCTTTTGCCTCTGCCTCCCAAGTGCTGGGATGAAAAGTCTGGGCCACCATGCCAGGCAGTTAGCGTTCCTTCTGTGCTTTATTTGACCCAGGATATCCCAAGTGTTATCTCATAGATCATTTCAGGTTTCCCAGTTACTTATTAGAAATAGCTCATTAGTTTTCATTCTAAACCTTGGGATTTGGTGTACACTTTATATACCCCACATGGCTTACCACATCACACCTGACCCACAGCGCTAATTCTTGCCACTAGATATTGTGGGTGGAATGTTTGTGCCAACCTACCAAACTTCCAAGATGCTGAAATTAGGAGGTGAGACCTCTGGGAGAGACTAGGGCCAAATCAGCCGTAGGGTGGGGCCTTTATATTGCAATTGGTGCCCTTATTAGCAGCAGACGTTGTCATTCCTCACTCTCTACCAAGTAGAGACTCAGAGGGGAGAGCCATCTACAAACCAGGATAAAAGTCCTCACCAGGCTGTCCATGGTTTGGACACGAAGCCTCTATAATCATGGAAAGTAATTTCTGTTATTTGAGTCCTTGGTCTATGGTATTTGTTTCCAAAACTTGAGTTTAGGCACAGGCTCTTCATAGCACAAACCCAGCATACTGAGGGTCTGAGATAAAGAGCCACAGCAGCACAGGCTGGGAGGCCAAGGACCTCAAACGCCAAGCTCAGCCTGCCTCCCTGCTCATGACAGGGGAGAGTGAGTCACTGTACGTGGTGCTGTATGCAGAGATGGAAATGTCTGCCTCTAAGTTCACCAGCCCTGCTGTTGGTAAGCTGTTTAACTTGCTATGAAGCCTGAACAAAGCTGAGATCATCGCTGTAAGATTTGGAGAGAAGGTTCTACCACCAGGCAATTACCACCAGGCACTCAAGAAGAAGAGCAAGCATTTCAAAGGCTTCTGCCAACACAAGCATGTGATTTTTCTAGGGCTGGACTATTGTCCAGAGTTAGGTGTTTGCCTAATGTTCAACAGGCTCTGGATTTGAGCCCTAGTGTTACACACCGAACTGTGCCATGGTCAAAGGTCATTCTGGCCTCTGACCACACATCTGTCCTGACTCCACTGTAGTTTCAGTTGTCCCTGAGTCCCACACCAGTGGCCCTGTGCATTCTCAGATGTTACCTTTCCCATTGTTAGACATAAACAAATCACAGCAGAAGACAGGAAATGCTGTGGCCTGCTAGACAATGAATTGCTCAGTGTTGGCATAAATGACAGAAAAATTCCCAACTGCCACAAGACCAGAATTCTGCATGCTGGAAGGGAATCCCCAGACTCTTGTGCTTAGCCCGTGGCCAGCAGCCTCCACAGGGCAGATGAAGCTAAATCACAGGACCTCCACCCCCACCTCCACACACCCAAGCGTCCAAAAAAACAGAAGCACACGAGGACTGCAAGTCATCTAAAACACCTGAGAAGGTCAAGGAAATGTCCTGAAGTAAGCACGTCAGGTCCTGGGACCTACCGAGCCCAGTCAACGGCATCTGATGCTGCTCTCTGTTTCCCTTTGAGACCGAGTCTATGGGGAGCAACGATCACAAGAAGCAAGGGCTGGAGCTTCAGACTTCACAGCACCTGGATAAAAGGTGAGGGCTCTGGGATGTTGAGTAAAGTGTGCAAAGGAACTCAGTGAGAGGGAGACTGCAAGAGACACCCTCTGTGCCTAGTGCAAGGTCTCTGTGGGATTCAATCGACTTCAAGGCAAAGTTCAGCATTTGGGGACGGAAATCCATTCAGGAGCTTTTGCCAAGAGGCCAAGTCACAAAACAGTCTGGTCACAGTGCTGGGGTGAGGCTTGCCTGAGAGAGCAAGGAAAGTGGCCTGATGGTGAACTTGCTGGGTGCTGCCCACCACTAGCTCCAGTGGATTCAATGACAGGGCCTAAGTGGGCTGGCCACAGCTGAGTCAGGTCAGTCCTCTGTGGCCCTCGTGGGCTCTTTCAGAACCCTTGTTCAACATCTGTCATCTCAGTCACTTTCTAGAGCCTAGCCCCTAGCCTATGCCTCCAGCCACCACTCACAAAGGCATTCTTAGCTCCATCTCCAAGCACAGGGCCCCCATGCCCAGCCTGGCTATGTCTTAGAACTGTCCCCAGCCTTCCCAGGATCATGGATGGGAGCTGGGGATAGCCTGGCCTCTGCAGCAGCCCTCTTCTCTGATCCTTGTAGTAGAAATGGCAGGCTTTTTGCAGGCAGGAGTGGCCCTAGAATATAAGCTTCTCCCCCAGCTCACTTCTAGTTGCGGGTACGGGTTAGACTGGCTGCACCTGGCTGTAGATCCATCTCAGGACAAAATCTGAATAACTGGAGTTTCTTTTTCTTTTTCTTTTTTTTTTTTAATTTTAAGCCACATAGTTGTTTTTTTTTTTTAAAGATTTATTTATTATATGTAAGTACACTGTAGCTGTCTTCAGACACTCCAGAAGAGGGCGCCAGATCTCATTATGGATGGTTGTGAGCCACCATGTGGATGCTGGGATTTGAACTTATCACCTTCGGAAGAGCAGTTGGGTGCTCTTACCCGCTGAGCCATCTCACCAGCCCCTAGTTTCTTAATAATAGAACCATTTTGACTTCAGTTTACACCAGATTCATATTTTCTGATTATAAACTAATTCCAGCAGATTATGAGGAATTGACCTATGGCTTTATATATAGCTATTTTTTATGTGTTGTGTTGTTTTGGTTTGGATTTTTTTGACATAGGTTTTCATGTAGCCCAGGCTGGCCTTTATCTCATTATGTAGATGAAACCAGCTTTCAACTCCTGATCCTTCTGCCACTATCTCCAGAAAGCTGGAATTGTAAGCACAAGTTAGCTGGTGTGGTTTTCATCCATGTTCAAGAACTGAAGCCTAAATTTACATATATTTCCTTTTAACCATTGTTTACATTTGTGTACACTAGTGAGTATGGACACAGATAGCATCATAAACATAGTACCTAGTATCTGATGGGGCTACTGGATTCCTATAAAGAAGGTAACCAACATTCCAACTGCTCAAGCCACTATTGGGTTTTTCTTTGTTCACATCAGTACTATTTCTGCACTGGGCACAAAGGAGGGCAGAGGGAGAAGATACACCCCTGTTGTACAAGGAGCCATAGGATCATCAGCAGGTTTGACACAGGGATATACATGGACTTGGCTCTCACAAGAACTGTGTTGCCTTCCTCTGTGACACAATGGTATCTGTTCTTATGCTATGGATCTTTCTAAAGTAGGACCAGTCAGGACCAGGCGGAGGCAGTGTAACCTACAACCTCCTCTGGCACCCTTGACTTGGTTTGAGTTGGCTGGGCAGAGCTCTCATCACTAGGGTAAGGAGCAGGTTCACCACTCCTTACTGCAGTCTCTCACAAACACTCTCAGGGTTCAGGGACTACCTCTGTTCTACAGGAAGTATCACTCACACATTTGGGTAAGCAGAATTACACAGTGGCACACATACATCCCTGCCCTTCTCCAGGATCCCAGCATCCTCCCAACCATCCAGCCTGCTTGAGCCTTTATACTTAGATTATGTGGCCAGCTGTGGCCCTGAGGGAGACTTGTGGCAAGTTTACGAACCTTGTGTCCTCCTGTAGGAGGCTGACAGCAAGATCTTGTCCTAGGAGTTTATAGACACTGACTATATGACTGGCAACAATGGGAAGGTCTATGCACTAAATGAAACCCCAAGCTATCTGCTGAGACCCTTCCCTAGCTCAAAAGAATGGAGTAGAGCTTCCAATATAGTTAGCACCCAATCTGTTCCTCCCCTCTAGCCATCAGAGCCAGCATGGAGCTGAGACCTAGTGTGGCTTATGTAGACAACTCTGTATAGAACATGACTCAGCCCATCTTGGGAAGCCCAGTGCCTAGCTTGAATTACTACTAGAGCCTTGTCTAGCTCTGTACCATGGTCAGCTGAGCCCTGGCCACTTCCTTCTCCACCCTAAACCCCCAAGAGCATATGTGCAGAGAAGAATCCTTGATATCTGTCTCCTCCACCACAGCCCAAGTAACAAGTACTACCATCATTGCCTGTGGCCCAGCCTAAGGGGAACTTGACTGTGACGTTCAGGAATCTTTCCTGGGCCCTTGTTTCTCCAGGCTTATAGCTGGAACCAGAATAGAACTGTCCCTTCAGCATCAGAGGGACCTTGGCTCCTTCCTGTTTGTAATCATGTCCACACGGACAGCCTGGGCTTTCCCAGACTGGGGCTTCCACAAATAGTAAATCACTACCTGACAGAGGCTGAGTGTTAGTGAGATATGAGTCACCAGGGAAGCACAGCTTATACAAACAACAGTCACGTAAGTAGTGATTCCCTAAGCACAGAGAACTAGTGGGTTTATGCATTTTTGTTTGTTTAAAACAGTGCCACTCTGGAGCCCTGACTGATCTGGAACTCACGGCAATCCTGTCTCACTCTTCCAAGTGCTGGGATTATGAACATGCATTACCACACCCAGCTCAGTATGCTTTTGTTACTGTTTCCAAAATAGGGTCTCTGGCAGTCCAGACTGGTTTCAAACTCATTACATAGTTGAGGATTCCCTTGAACTTTTGACTTCTGCTTCTGTCCCCTAAGGACTGGGATTACAGGTATAAACCCCTCATATTCTTCCCACATTTTTATATGTAATGTATGTGTGTGCATGAAAATGCATGTGCAAATGTGTGTACAGCCCAGGTTGACACTATGTGTCTTCCACCACTGCGCTCCGGTTTTCCTTCAGAGACAGGGTCTCTCACTAAGCGTGGCTAGCCTCACCTGCCAGCCAACACCAAGAATCCTCTGTCTCTGCCTTCCTTCCCAACGCTGGGGTTTCACTGTGCTCACTGTGCCCAGCTTTGACGTGAATCTGGGAGACCTGCACTCAGGCCCTCAAGCTTGTTCAACAGACACTGGGCTGACTAATTGTTTTTTATTTAAAAATGTACCAAATTCAGACCTACAGCAGCTTTCCTTTTTCAAAAATTTGAAATTCCTTTCATTTATCTTTAAAACCACTTCAAAGTTAAAGGCTACCTTCTTAGACACTTAAAATGCACTTAACAGCTTCATGGTTATTGTTTTTTTGATATTCTTTTTTTAAAGAGCATCAGAGCTGTGGTCTAGGAAACTAGATCATGGTAACACCTTAGGCTCCATGGAATTTCAAGACCTTCTAGGTCACCAGCACCCCGTTGACACCCATGGAAACTTCACTATCTTCCTTACAACAGAGAACAGAAAATACAAGAGGGGCTGGCTGCCTGTGTGTCCCATGCTGGTCACAGTATCAAGAAAACCAAGCTGGATCCCGGCACTTGATAGCTCTTGGCAGGAGGGGATGGACACACTCCTGGGACCCCAGTCTTCCTGGTAGGAAGGTGCTGACGTCCTGAGATTGAAGGCATTTGGGGAATGGTTGGTAAGTGATTACGTAATCAAGCCTGCGTATTATTGTGTGGTGTGGGCAGCAGGTCTGGGGACAGACCCTGGTCCTGTCCAAGCCTTCTCCCCTCCCTATTCCCTGGCCTATTCTCCATGCATGGGAAGCCTGTGACTCCAGCCTCCACTGCCTCCTTCTGTGAGGAAAAGGGCCCTTTAGCATCAGCCAGAGCTGTCGCTGGCACTGACAGCCAACAACTGTGTTTAAGACACTGTTCTCTGTCACCCAGATGACTTCTTGTGGCTTCCTCACTGTAATAGAGCTCAGGGAATGGAGAAGATATCACATGTGAACCTTTGCCAATTCCTAGGACCAAACCAAACCCAGAAGGGTATAAAGAAAGAGCCAAGGGCCTCCTGAGTTCTCCAGAATCCATTAAAGGAGAAAAACAAATCCCCCAAATTGTCCTCTAACCTCTATATGCACACTCTGGCAGGCATGTAGACACAAGCCACGCATCATACAATACATACACACGAAATAAAAAGGAGCCAGTACCACCAGAAACTAGGCAATACTTCCAAAACAGAAGAACAGAGGTAAGGGAAGTTCCACAAGACACTGTCTCAACTGCAGGCCACAAGGCAAGCGGACATGCTTGAGTCTGATACAGGGTGTGTCCAGGAAGTATATGGCCCCAAACACATCTTTAGCAAACCCCAAAAATCAACCAAAAAAAATGACTGAGTAAATAAACAGGAAGAGAAACCCCTCTTCCTTACGAGAGATTCCCCATCAGTGCTGTCCACTCCTCCAGGAGGTGGAGTTCACGCCCCTTGACTTACTTACAAGTTTACAGACCAGGGTATAGCAGGTCAGGCGCTCCACCTTTTCTCCCAAGGCAGCTCATTACAGTTGCCCTTTGGCATCTGAGTGGGCAGCTTCCCCTCACAGGCACCGGACCATCTACATGACATAAAAGCAATGGCACTAGATGTGCCACAGTTGCCATGGTGACAGACAGGATGATGAGTGATTTGCCTGGCTGTGTTGGGGAAAGGAGGATTTATATCCTAGACAGGATGTAGATTTTTACCTCACTACTCATAAACTAAAACCTTAAATCACAGTTTTCTCGACATTTTTACTTAAAACCTCCTGACATCAGTTGGACTTGAAAAACTGAAGCTGAGACTGGCTCCTGGGCTGTGGCTCTGGACAGTTTAGTCCTTTGCTGGGTCTCAAGAGAATAAGAGAGGCCCTTCCAAAAGAGTGGTGTGGGAGTGAGGCCCCTCCATGGGCTTCTGGCCACTCAGATCTGAGCTCAGATACCTTCTGGAGTGTCAAGGCTGAGGCCCTAGGTGCTGAACATCTCAAAATGAAGGTGGAAAGTAGCCTCCACCCTTACAGGGGACAGTGACTAGTGGGGACAGATACAGGGGACAGTGACTAGTCCACTGCACCTTGCCCGTTTCCCATTCAGTTTTTCATGGTGTTAGAATATAATTTCCTTATGGGCCCCATAAGCCTTTCCTACAGGGATATCTTATTCTCTAGAAACCCAGGAAACTGGGAGAGGGGTGAACTGAGAGGACTTGGCTGAACTGTGTGGGATGAAGGATCTTTCTAGTATATGCTTGGCTTCCTGAGAATGAACAAAGGAACCAGGGGAGGGAAAAGAACCTGATAGGCTCCAGTCCTGCATTCATTAATGGATCTCCCATTGGCAGCTTAAGAAGAAGTGTGAGGGCACTGGATCCCTTGCATTAACAGCACCCAGGCAGCAATACCTTGTAAAAGGAGGCTTCCTGAATTTACTTTATAAAATCTAAGTGCCAGAGGGATATGGTAGCACACTTCTTAATCTCAGCACTTGGGAGGCAGAGAGAGGTGCTGAGTTCTCTATGAGTTCAAGGTCAGCCTGGTCTACATATAGATTCTGGGCTAGCTAGAGCTACACAGTGACTCTCAGAAACAAGAGTTTCATAACTCTAGGGCTCAGTGGCTAAAAGCACTTGCAGAGCATCAGCATGTGGCTGCCGGTACCCACATCAGGTCTCAGACTGAGCTACATAGCTGAGGTTACCCTTCAGTTTCTTATCCTCCTGCCTCAACATCCTCAGGACCAGAATGATAGGCATGGGCCTATCTGATTATTCCTTAAAACCAATTAATCTATTCAGCCCTGAGAAGTGGCTCAGGTTGACTGTCAATAAAAAAAGAGACGATGTCAGAGACTTTGAGAGAGCCTCTGTAGGAATGTTCAACCCTCTCTCCAAATGGTTTTTAAAGGAAAGACAAGCAAAACAATGTGGTCAAGAGACAGTGTAAGCCGGGCGTGGTGGCGCACGCCTTTAATCCCAGCACTCGGGAGGCAGAGGCAGGCGGATTTCTGAGTTCGAGGCCAGCCTGGTCTACAAAGTGAGTGCCAGGACAGCCAGGGCTATACAGAGAAACCCTGTCTCGAAAAACCAAAAAAAAAAAAAAAAAAAAAAAAAAAAAAGAAAGAAAGAAAGAAAGAAAGAAAGAAAGAAAGAAAGAGACAGTGTAAAGTATTTTCAGGTGGATATTTTTATTAAAATGCTGTTCATGCTTGCACAGAGAAGACAGAAATCACTCAGGGTGCTTATGTTTTAGGGATGAGGGACTCTTTAAAGCTTTGTTGTGGATAGGCCAGGGGTCAGCTATTCTATGCCTGCCGGGTGGCTGCCTTCAGGGACACGGCTGCAGCCTGTGCCATTTGTTGCTTCCGTTTCCTTCCCTACCTGCCATCTCTGGGGTTGATCTTTAGGATCATTAGGATCATACTGCATTTAACCTTTAGCTGACTGTTTCCAAGTGGCTTTTGAGCTGTTTCCTAACACACTTTCCACTGCCAATAACACACCACCACAAGCTGGAAGAAGACAGCTTGGAAGAAGACAGAGACACTAGAGTGCTGAGCAGACAGAAGCGGGGCTCATTTTGGCTCAGGAGTCTAGGCCAAGGCTTTAAGACCATCTGACGATAGTTGTCATGCTGTCCGAATCCAGAGGCTGGCAGAGCATCATTGGGCAAGAAGCAGGGAGTGCCCTAGTCCCGGGGTCTGTGCCTGTGATCGCAGATCTACCCACCCACTACCCACTCATCCATTACTAACACAGGCGAATGGATCCCATTGTGAAGACAGGAGCCCGATCACCTCTTAAAGGACCACCCAGTTCCACCTTTTAATATCTCATATGTCCAAACAAATCTCAATGTGTGTTTCAACAGGGACAAACTAGATTCAAACCATAGACTTGTATCTTTTTATGGTTTTTAAAAGGTTTCTCTTGTGTTACTGTAAAATGTGAGATTTAAGATTTGTATGTGGTGAAAGCTATCTGCTAAGTGTGTATTAGGGTGTCATTAAGGACAGCCACAGTGGTGCACACCCATCACTACCTAATTTCCTATCTCCCAAAATCCCCACATCCATTCTCAGGCACCCTCCTTTTCGTCAGAGTTGGCTTCAGTGACTGCAGTATGTGTCCTTGGGCCACCTATTGTTACCATCATATCAGTTTGCATAAAACTTTGCAGCTACAAAAGATCCATTAGCCTCGAGGACCTTGTTCAATGCCACATGTTGCTATAGTTTTTCTATTGAAACAGCCACAGGGGTTCTAAGGAGACAGGCAGTAAGGCAAGCACAGAGTTCTTGCTTCTAACCCTCTCAGACTCTCCTGTGATACTTTGCTCCTGATGCCCTGCAGGCTGTGGCTGTGAGAATCCCCAAGTGGGAGGGAGTCAGTGCTCCCACGAAGCACCTCTGGAGCACACCCCTGAAGGGATGTGTTTCTGAAACTGGCTTTGAAATCCGTGTGCAGTTGAAGAGACTACCTGAAACAGTGGAGTGTTTATGGGGCCAGAGACAATCTCACACTCTTGCAGCTGAGAAGTTCTGTCCTCCATGTGATGTGTCTGTGCAGTGTGTGTTTATGTTCATATATGTACGTGTGCATGCATGTGGAAGCTAGAGGTCAACTTCAGGTACATTTCTCAGTCACTCTTCACATTATTTTGTTGAGACAGGCTCTCACTAAACTCACTGATCCAGCTGAGCTTTTTGGTCAGCAAGCCCCAAGGGTCCACCAGACTTTACCTCCCCAGCGTTGAACTTCAGACACATGTCACCAGACCTGGATTTTATGTGGGTGCCTGAGATCCAAACTCAGGTCTTCATACTTACAAAGCAAAACGCTTTACCAACTGAGCCATCTCCCCAGCTTGTTATATTCTGTTCTTAAAACTACTCAGGTTTTTAGATTGCCAGCAAGGGACTGAGGATGATGTCTGGATTTTAGAAGTTATGTTACAAACCCAAAGAGAAAGCCAAGTGGCAAAACAAACAAACAAATAAACATCAGAGAGACTGGAGTGCTGGTAAGCCCAGGAAGAGCCACACATGACATAGTAAGTAGACTAGGCATGCTCTGTGGTGCACAGAACACAGAACTGCATAGAAGCATGTGCAGTTGGCTGCACATGGCTCTCTTGGATGGCCTCTCAGTTGAAACAAAGATTCCACTCACATCTCTTTTTAAAAAGAAAGCTGCCTTCTGGGCTTTTACTTCAAGGAAAAGAGGAACCAACTGATCTCCAAGGGTGGGATGGTTCCCCCCTACCTCTATCCTATTTCTGAAGAGATTGTTAAATTAGGGGCCTTAACCTGCTTCCTTTTCCCTGGGAAGTAAGCTCACCCCAGCACAGGTTGATTGACAGGCCTGGCACTACACACACCGCTTACCTTCCTGCTCTGTCCTCCATCATTCACTGATCTTACAGGACTTTCTTGGTTGGGAAAGTCTCTCTGAAGACAGTCTTTGCTCTCAGAATTGTTTCCTTCTTTACTGGTACATAAATCCCAGGTTTCATGTAATTTACAGAAACATTGCAGAAGTGTTTTCTTTCTTTACGAGACCTTGGCCTCTGCTTCTGGTGTGAGGAGCTCTGCTTTCTCTAAATCTGTCCCTTTAGGAAGGGAAGAAAGGGCTTCTCTGTCTTGCAAAAGTGCCTGCTACAAAGCAAAGCAAACCATTTACAAGCGCTTGGTGTGATTCTGCTTATTTGCTTTGGTTGACTTGGGGGTCTCATGTAGCCGCAGCTGGCCAGGGCACCACATAGCTGAGGATGACCGTTGACTACTAATTCCCGACTGCATCTCCAGATTCAGTTGCACGTACCCCAACATACAACTGAGGGTTATTTTTGTGTGGAGTAATGAGTCTTTAGATAGATAGATGATAGATAGATAGATAGATAGATAGATAGATAGATAGATAGATAGCAGCTGGGTTTTCAGTGTATTAAAATGTTTAGGAGGATCTAGAGAGACAGCTCAGTGGAGAAGAGCACTGGCTGCTCTAGCAGAGGTCCTGGGTTTAGTTCCCACCCCTCACATGGTGGTTCACAACATATGTAACTAAGTTCTAGCAGACCCAATACTCTCTCTGTCCTTGGCCTCCACAGGCACCAGGCACACACATGGTGCACACACATACTTGCAGGGGAAACATTCATACAAATAAAGTAAAAATTAAATTTAAAACATGTTAATAAAAAGGTAAAGGAGAGCCAGGCATGGTGGCGCACACCTTTAATCCCAGCACTCGGGAGGCAGAGGCAGGTGGATTTCTGAGTTCGAGGCCAGCCTGGTCTACAGAGTGAGTTCCAGGACAGCCAGGGCTACACAGACAAACCCTGTCTCGAAAAACCAAAAAAAAAAAAAAAAAAAAAAAAAAAGTAAAGGAGGAGCTGGGGAGATGGCTCAGTGGTCAAGAGTCATCTTCCAAAAGACCTGAGTTCAATTCCCAGCAACCGCATGGTGGCTCACAACCATCTTCTATGGGATCTAATGCCTCATCTGGTCAACAGTACCTCAACAGGTACAGTATATTCATATAAATAAATAAAATAAATAAATAAATAAATATTTTTTAAAGGTAAAGGAATATGAGATTTCTCTGTTTTGCTTTTACTTTGCCTTTCTCATGGTCGTACAGGCAGAAGACAGGACCTCTCGCATGCTACGTAAGCCTCTACTATGGAACCACACAGCACAGCCAGACAGATTGCGTCCTTTTATTTTTATGTGTATGGGTGTTTTGTCTGCTTACATGTCAGTATACAACATTCATGCCTGGTGCCCTTAGAGGCAGGGGAGGGGGTGCGAGGTGTGGGTTCCCTTTGAACTGAACTAGAGACAGTTGTAAGCCACCATGTGGGTACTGAGAATCAAACCCAGGTCCTGTGGAAGAGCAGCCTATGCTCTTAACTACTGAGGCATCTCCCCAGCCCCTAAAACTTGATATATTTAATAAACATCTCTAGTCAAGCAGAAGATAAAGCCTTTGAGTTCACGGCACCCCAGGATTAGATGAAGCCTCAGGGAGCTGTTGAAGCTAGGGTTCTGAGAAGCTCTTGGTGGGTCAGAGCTTTGGCATGGCTGAAACCTGCTGGTCAATAGGCCTGGGGTAGCAGCTCGGGACAGCCATCCATGTTCTGAGTACTGAAGTACTTCTCTTGTTCCCACACACATTTTCCTGGTGTTTGATCATAAAGTCCTTGGCTATGGACTATCAGGGTAAAGTGTTACTTACATACATGTCATCTCAGCACATAGCACTGGTAATAAACTGTGTCCCTACAAACTTACTTCTCCTTGATGTCCTAACTAGAAGTTTAACTGCCCATCAGAGGAACCAGGATCTTTACCCAGGAGGCAACTATTGTTTCCTTGAGGGCAAAACAAGTGCCAGTGACAACAGATGCCAAGTAATGCTAAGAGAACAGGCATCAGCAAACCCAGGCACAGAAGAAAATGTTTACCTGAGGCTTACCTAAGCCTGGGTTTGGATCCACCTAGATCCTGCATCAGAGCCACCAGCAGAGGGCTGGGAAAATGTAAACTGCTGGGCTGTCTTAGCCTCAGGGTTCCAGTGTGGGGCTTGGCATGGGTTCAATGGCTGGATATCCTACTGAGGCCCATAGACCTAGACCCCATTTTTGAAAAGTCCACTTTTTGGAGAGAGGAGGGTCTTTGCAAACCATTTACTCCTGGGGTAGATCCAGTTCAAGACAACTGCATGTGGCCAAGTGTACCAGTTCAGATAGAAACGGTGATGTTTAACATTGCCAACCAGACAGGTCCTAGATCACTGAAGAGACGAAGTTCAGAGCATGGCTATGAGGGAGCTCCTAGCTTGGGCTCATTCGCTGAGATGAGAAGCACCACCAATGTGGGCCATCCTGATGCCTGGGTTGGGGACCTGGACGGGGGAAAAAAAGGAGAAAGCATGCTGAGCCTCGCCTCATTGTTCTGCTTCCCAGCTCTGGGAACCTCACACTCAGGCCGCCATGCCTCTCCTCCTGTAATGGACTATACCCTCAGGCCAAACTAAATCCTTACTCTCATAAGCTGATTTGTCACAGCAACAAGACAAGTGACCCTTGCAGAAGACACAGACCTTTGTATGGCACCTTTGACATCATGCTTCTCTTTCTTCCATTAAAAGAACAGGTGACTAGGCAGAAAAGCAAGATCTGTCTCCACTCAGAGGTCCCTCCAGTCCGGCCCAGTCAGCTTCCGTATGTTCTCTCTAGAACATTCTATTTGTCCACAAGGGTGAGCTGGGAGGACTCAGCCAATCAGGGCAGCCATCCACTCCTCACCACCCCCAAGCTATTCTGACCCAGAAGTAAAACACTGCCAACAGGCGAGCAGCAGTGGACTTGGGCTAAAGGGTTCATTGTTCCAGTGTCACTCATTGTCCCAGCACTGCTGAGTGTCACAGAGGCAAGCAGACACCTGGCTAGGCCCCAGGTTCCCTGAGCCTATCTACTCTTGATTAGAAGTGGGTGGGTTCAGTGTACCTTGTGCTGTCACATGGCAGCCACACCCCCAGCCTCCTAATGGGCCTCCCCCTTTGCCCTCTGGTCAGAGAATAATGCTGGCCTTGAGAAGGGGGCAGAGAGGCTAACCTCTTTTCCAACTCTTCATGCTTAAAACTTTTACACCCACTTCCTTATCTAAGCAGGAAATCAGTCCAAATTACAATTCCTAGGATTCTACTTATTGCAAAAATTAATTCCATAGCCTAGATTAAATTGCTATTCAGCAAAATTTAAGACATAGCAAAAACAAAGTAAAGGAGACACTGGTGAGTATTCTGGCCTTGTTTATTAACAGCACTGCCTTGCTTTAAAGCTGCTACTGGATACTGAAAACCACAGAGAGGCTGAGGTGCAGCATGAGTGGATTAGCATCTCTGAGGCTAGAGATAGACCAGGGCCCCCATATCCTAAGCAAGCCAAGCCTGCTAAGATATACCCCAGCCCTAGCTCACATCATTTTATATCAGCTTTGGCTAAAAAATAGATGTGGTCATGGCTACATGGTTAAGAATACTTGCTGGTCTTGCAGAGGACCCAACACCAACATGGTGGCCCACAAACATTGTAAGTCCAGATTCAGATCACATACCATCTGTTGGCCTCCAAGGGCACCAGGCGTGCATGGGGCAGACATACATATATGTTCAAAAAGCCCTCATATAGATGAAATAAAATAAATCTAAGAAACATTTAAATTAATATATTACATAAAATAATACATTAGAGAACACGGGTAATGAGTGTGAATGGAAAGCACCACAGGAGCCATCTGTCTCTGTGCAGCTGATGGAGGTGAAGACAGGAGAGTCTCTAGTCACACCTTGCACACAGCCGGGCTTCTGCTTAGAGACAAGGACTGATACAGATCAAAGTGTATCCTTCAAGAAAGGGTTTCCCCTCCCGAATCTGACTGTGCAGTTAGAGTCTTTTATCTGAAGTCAGTGCTGGAATCTGACTAAAGAAAAAGAAAATAACAGGTACAGTCAACCCTTACTGGTACAGGACACCTCACAGCCATGCCTCTGATTCCGGATTGTATGACATGGTTCATGAACATCCAAAGGGCGAAGACAGGCTGGAAAGTGTGTGATACGCACAACCTACAGAGCCAGTAAATATTCTCAAAGGATGTTGTATTATTGTCCCAGGAGAACTGAGCTAGAAGACAGAACGCAAAGTAACATAGACCCAGGGAGGTGACCCACACCTGTGACCTCAGCATTCCAGAGGTTGAGGCAGGACAATTGATGTAAATTTGAGACTAGTCTGAACTAAAGTGAGACTATATCTCAAAAAAACAAAGAAGGCAAATAATGATAATCGCCAAGGCCTAACATTATTTTGGATATGACTTTGCAAGAATAAATCAGACATGTAGAAAAACACAGTAGACCAGCTATAAAACTGCTGGCTAGGATTATTCCCTGAATTTAGGTCCAGAGGCGATGTTCAAGCTCTTGTCTTGACCTTTCCCCATTTTCTGACTACTTACAATAACATGTGTTCTTCCTCTTTCTCCTCCTCTCCTTTTCTTTCCCATCTTCCTTCTTTGGGAGGTAGTGTCATATATAGCCCAGGCTGACCTCCAATTCCATATGTATGAGTTTGATCTCCTAACTCTCCTATCTCTACCTCCCCCGTGCTGAGATCAAAGTTGTATGTCACTACACCTGGCTTGTACTGACTGGTTTTTTGTGTCAACTTGACATAGGCTGGAGTTACCACAGAGAAAGGAGCTTCATTTGGGGAAAGGCCTCCGTGAGATTCAGCTGTAAGGCATTTTCTCAATTAGTGATCAAGGGGGTGGGTCCCCTTGTGGGTGGTGCCATCTCTCTGGGCTGGTAGTCTTGGGTTCTATAAGAAAGCAACCTGAGCAAGCCAGGGAAAGCAAGCCAGTAAGAAACATCCCTCCATGGTCTCTGCATCAGCTCCTGCTTCCTGGACCTGCTTGAGTTCCAGTCCTGACTTCCTTTGGTGATGAACAGCAATATGGAAGTGTAAGCTGAATTAAACCCTTTCCTCCTAATTTGTTTCTTGGTCATGATGTTTGCGCAGGAATAGAAACCCTGACTAAGATATGGCTTAAGCCAGACTGTTTGCCTACATATGGGTGAGTGTGTGTATACTGTGTGCAAGCCTGGCACCTGCAGAGACTAGGAAAGGGCGTCAGACTCCCTGGAATTGGAGTCAGAGGTAGTAATGTGCTGCCTGATGAAAGTGTCTGGAACTGGATCGGGTCCTCTCCAAGAGCAGCAGGTGCTCTTAACTGCTGAGCCAACTCCAACTCCTCCCTTGAGACTGTTAGTCACATGCTCTGTTAGGAACAGTGACATTGCCACTGCTGCCCGAACTCTTCAAATGGACAGTGTGTTTCCTCTCTATGGAACTTAGAAAATAGAGTTTCCATCCCAAAGCTGGAGTTGGTGCTCCCATGTCCTAGAGGTTACAACTGGTCCTCCCCATGATCTCCATCTTCTTCAAATGGAAGACAGTCTGGAATGTACTAACTTGTATCCCTCATAACGGTGTGTTGAAGTCCTATCGCATGTGTTCACATTGTTAGGGGAAAGGAACCATGCCATCTAACAGCACACTCCCACCCCCCTGCTGTTCCCAGCCCTGCCTACTCTTGCCCAGACTCATGACGACTTTGATAGCATCACTGTCAACAACCCAGAGGAGAGCAGGCAACCTCTACTCTTCCTGTCTCCATGAAGAGGCTCAGACCTCAGTTTCACAGTATCTGGCCCAGTGATCCATCTTGTATCTGGCACAGTCTTTATCTGTCCTCTCCATGGCTAACATTCATCACTGGCCCAGCCCCTTAGGGCTCCATGGGTTCCATCTCCTGACCCTCTGGCCCTCTCTAAGCCCGATAGAAGAACAGAATGTGGTCTTTCCACTCTCCCTCTTCCTAGATATAGAAACTAACATACACAATGGCTGCCTGTGTTGTTGTAAGACTCCCCTGCCAATAGTTACTGGGAAAGTGACAGACTAGAGGAAGCTACACACTGTAGAGTACTTCAGAGTTCTTAGAGCCATTGTCTTCCATGCAGCCCTTAGTACACTCCAGAGGGTTAAGTGGAAGCAGGGTTAGTTCTGAGAATGATGTATCCTAGCCACACCCTGCCTCCTAATCCAGTGGAAACAAGTACCTGTGTCTACCCCTAGGGCCCTGTGCTAGGACAGCCTATCAGCCTATCGGCAACCAGACTCTCTAGGTTTGATGACTTAGCCCTGTGGGGTGTGATAGCTTACCAGCCCATGACCTTCATCTTGGGAGACAGAAGTGGGAGGCATGTGTCCACTCCCATACTCCATACAGCTCCAGAGCACGACCATCTCATGCTACCAGATTAGCTCCTTCATGCTGTCCATGCTCCCCATCACTAGCCAGGTACACTCCAAGCTGCAGTCTTCCAGGCTGCAGTGAGCATGAGAGATGATCAATCTGCATTCCCCCTGCTAATAGCAGCAGCCTGCAGTGTACAGGATGCTTCTAGAAGAGATCCATGTGTGCTAATACTCAGCAAGTATGCAATCAGACACTGCCTCATATGCCGGGACCTATAAAGATCATAGAGCATGCAGGGCAAACAACCACAGCCCAGGTCTGAATGGGTGCTTCTGTGGACAAGGGAGACCACATGGCATACTTAAAATATCACCTGCCAATCTTGTGGTTCTTACTTACATCCCACATAAGCCGTGGTGGTTTCCCAAGGGATGGGAAGTGACTGTGCAACAGGAAGTCTGCTGTTAATCTCAGGATTAACTACTTAAACAACTTGGAGCTTACACATGACCTTGAGCCCATGGTATTGACTGGGGTGCATGCTAGCTTTCTTAAGGAGACAGGAACAGGGAGGAGAGTATGGTTGCCTCTATGAGAAGGGGGATGGGGCATCTGGAGTGCACCTGGCTGCTTAGCATGACTATAACTGGGCACATGCCTGCTTACACCCTCTAGCACAGACTTAGGCCTGGATAGCATGTGACCACAGAGAGAAAGGATCCTAACCAAACTACCATCAACAGAAACAAAGGAACAAGAACAGTTTAGGGACACTATACCCCCACAGGAGAAGTCACGCTCCCTGGGGTGATGCCCAGGCTTCCTCCTGGCCTGTTTTTCTAGCTCTATCTCCTTGCTCGGGAGTCCTTGGAATCCCATACAACAAAGGCTGTCTTCTGCCCGGCTTGGCTTTGCTGGTTCCTCTGTTCACATGCTGGCTGGACACTCTTAAATAGACCTCTCTCTTTTCTTAGCTCCTTATTTATTTATTTTTGTGGCTAGGATTGAACTTGAGGCCTTATACACCCCAAGTTCTGCTTCCACGCACTACATTCATTCTCTCTCTCTCTCTCTCTCTTAAAAGTTAGCTGCCCAGGATGGTCTGGAACTTGTCATTTTCCAGCCTCTGGAGTGGGATCAGCCTGGGCTACCACGGACTTTGAATTTCCAGAGCTCTTGGCATATGCTTAAACAGGAGTCAGTGTGCTGAGGTGCAATCTTCAGGTCTGATTTGGCAAACACACAGCTGGGTCCTGACACCCTCTAAAGTGTGGCTTGGATGGCAAAGGGACTCTAGATGTGGTTATGCCAAAGCCCTTGAGATGAGATAAAACTCCACCTCATCACCTCCGGAAGGCCTCAAGCTGTCTCATTATGTTGAGAAAAGGTTTTCCCAGCTGTGCACTTAGAGGACATACACACACTTGCAGCTGGGTCCTTTAGATGGTTCTGATGTAAATGATAGGAGAAGAAGTAAGAGACACAATCAATACAGTCAGAGGGACAAGAGGAAGATGCCCTGAGCTAAAGGAAGCAGGCAGCCTCCAGTAGTCACCAAGGGCAGAACCAGCCTTTCCTAGGGGCACACAGCCCTGCCACACTCTAGCCCCCTGAGATGGTAAAACTGCATTGCCATGAGCTGCTATGCTTCTGCTCATCTACTTCAGCAGCCACGGAGGACTCAGAGTAAGTGTGAGCTCCTAATATCTGGTCACCTCTGTGTTCCTCAGTGAGCAATAGACAGGGAAGGAAAGGAGTAAGTGAGAGAGAAGGGGAGGGGAGAGGAAGGGGAAGGAGAGGGAATGGAGAAGAAGTTAGACCTAGAAGGGAGAGACGGTGCTATGGGGTCAGGAGGGGCAGGAGGAAGCAAGGCAAACCCCACTATGAGAGAACTACTGTTCGTTGCCCTGCAGAGCTGGCTTTTCCTAGTCGGGCTCCTTTGGGAGCCCGAGGTTAGGTCAGACACTTCAGCCTTTCCTTGAGGGCCACAGGCTAGGAGACCAGCAGAAAGCGGAGTGGTTCTGCAGCCTGTGCTGCAGACCCAGACCTTTCTCTACACCTTGCTGCCTCAGTCCTGCTCCAACAGAGACTCACCCCTGAGAGTATCCCACCCCCCACCTTTGAAGCTGAGGGGATCTGGACCCCCTTCTCCTGTAATATGAGTAGTCTCTAATTAGGGGAGGGTGACCTCATCCTAACTGTCTCTATCTGTAGGGACTCTATTTCCAAACAATAGTATATCCTGAGGTTCAACAGAGGACCCCTAGCACCTACCTACCACCCTCAGTCCCTACCTTTGTCTCTGCCACACTGTCAGCTCCCAAAGCTGCTGTGAGCCTCTGTTAGACATGTTGGCCTTCAGAAGTCTTAGTCAAGCACACCTTGCCCTCCTGGGCAGCATACAGCCCAGCAGCCCAGCCCCAGGTCATCAGGCTGATTTGCCACTTTGCCTCATATGGGCAGTATCTCCCCATGAAGTGCTCATCTTCAACTCCACCCCACACGGTCGGACTCTTCACCAGCTGCCCACCAGGGACCAGAGGTGTCACATAATTTTCCTCGTTCCTATGGGCTGCTGCACCAGGCCCAGCTGCCAGAGGGCAGAGCAAAACAGCCTGACTAACCTGTGCTAAAGTCCCTTGACAACAAACTGAAACTAAACTGTTATCTGACTTCCAAGTAATCAGGAGGCAACAGTCAAGTTCTCCAAAGAGGCCCTTGCATAAGTTCCCTGCCTTCAGCCTTACACCAGTTAATCCTTGCAGATGGCACCAGAAGGAAGCAGTGAGGTGTTTAACAATCCAGTGTCCTCTGTTCTGCTGGCCTCGGCCTGTCTTTCAGTAGCCCTCCTCTGCCCCAGGTCTGCTACCTCAGCATTTCTATTCCATGGGCTCAAGTGCAGCCTGCTTCTAGAATCAATGCAAGTAAAAGCAGGAATCTAATTCCACATGGGTTCTTCCCAGGCTAGGGCCTCTTCCAACTGCTCTCTGCTTCTCCCTCTGCCTCACAAGGCTTGAGGCAGGATATGAGCCCATCAAACACCAGGCCCCAATCTGACCTTCCTGGTCCCACTGGTCCTACTTTTCCTCTATAAACGAAAATCTAGGAGCCTGTCTGCTGACCTAGAGAGTGACACAGAGAGTCACCATAGTTTGCAAGTGGCATTGCCATCACAGATCTCCTCAAGCCCTCCATCCCAAGAGATCAATTCCCCCACCTCAACCTTCCCAACCGCAAACTCCCACTCTGCCATTCCCTGCCATCAGCCCTTGCTCCCCGTGCTGTGATTTTTCCTGGAGAAGTCTGAATAAATGTCCTCTCATTCCAGGGAGGGCAGTGACTATAGACCAAAGAAACCAATCCACTGAGTCTAGATTAGATAACCAGTGGATCTATTCAGAATAATTATAGGAGTGTGGGTGACACAAGCTGTCACCAAAGGGCCCACTGCGGGCTGCAAAGATGGCTCAGTGAGTAAGGGTGTCTGTCCACCACCAAGTCTGATAATGTGAGGTCAATCCCTGGGATCCACATTGTAGAGAGAACCCACTCCCAAAAGTTGTCCTCTGTCTTCCACACACATGCTGTGGAAGTGAGCATATATGTACACACACACACACACACACAATAACATTTTGTTTTGTTTTTTTTTATGACCTACTCCAGCATGATTCAGGACTCACAGAATCTGCATCCCTGGAGCTCCTTGCATGCTTTGTAGACATCTCTGTCTCCTTTCCCCAGCAACTGCTTATAGCAGTTGTCCTCTGTCTTCCACACACATACTGTGGAAGTGAGCATACATGTACACACACACACACACACACACACACACACACAATAACATTTTGTTTTGTTTTGTTTTGTTTTATGACCTACTCCAGCATGATTCAGGACTCACAGAATCTGCATCCCTGGAGCTCCTTGCATGCTTTGTAGACATCTCTGTCTCCTTTCCCCAGCAACTGCTTATAGCTTAGATGATGATCTCCACAGAGGTTCCATGAATTCCTAAGCCTCTTGAGCTCTCTGAGACTTCTGCCTCGACCCCTGCTTCACCAACCTACACACAAGGCAGAGTTTCCCATTTTCAGGGCATAGCTATACAACACTCCCTCAACTAAGGAACCCCCCCCCCCAAAAAACCATTGACTTCCCCAGAAGCCTTGTCCTTTGACCCCTGTCTATCCCCAGTAGACTTAGTGACCAGAATCAATCTGTTTAAGCCCCATAGCTACTGGACTTTCTCTCTCTTCCCTCTCACCTCTTCACAATTAAGAGGCGTCTGTAATGTGACAATCCCGTGACCTTCCCTCCCAGCTGCCCAGTACCTCCTGGGGACCCTCCTAATGTGCCAATGGGGCTGCAGAATGGCATGGAGTTTCCTGTGAGACCTTGTAATTCCACTCATGTCGTTCCATCCAAGGGAAGTGAAAATGCACACTCAGAGCTATGCACACATCTTTACTGTGTACACATAGAGCTAAAGAGCAGACACAACTCAAATGTTCATCAGCCAGTGAAGGGACAGACAAAACACAGAATACTACACAATGGAATACTAGTCAGCCATCAAAAGAAACAAAGCAGTCCTTTGCTTGGATAAATCTTGAAAGCAATATTGCTAAAAGAACCATCAAAGAGCACCCAGTGTGAATGATTCTGTTTGCAGGAATGCTCAGAATAGGCAGCTCACAGAGGCAGACAGCAGCTTCACGGCAGCCTGAGGCTGGAAAGGGTGAAGAGGCACCAGTAGCCCTGAAGAAGGCTCTACACCTTCTGAATCTGTGAGCAAACACTGGGCTGGATGCCCTCAGTGGGAGAGCTGTACAGCATGTAAATGGGGTTTCAACTCTGAAGAAGTTCATGGTTACCTGATTAACAGGTTCTGCCATTATCAGGTGTGACTCCAGAACGGAGTATAGGGACTAGAAAGATGGCTCAGTGGGTGGAAGCTGGCATTCAATACCTGGGACCCACGTGGAAGAGAAGCAACCCTCCAACCATACACAATAAATAAACGCTTAGAAACCAGAAGCAGGGTGACTAGACGTTAGTAGAGTACCCAGGTGTGGTCCCAGCACCACATGGTGACTTATAACCACCTGTTGTTCCAGTCTAAGGAGATCTGTCTTCTTCTGGCCACCTACATGCATGTGACACACACACACACACACACACACACACACACACACAATTATAAGCCTTCACAAAATAAACACTTAACAAAGCCACATAGGCTTCTGCATAGAAACACATTTAGAAATGCATACTCTTGATGATATCTTAACCACAGCTTTTGCTCAGTGGAGGGATGAAAGCTGGCGTGTGTGTGTCCAGGTGTATTTGTGCGCATGCATGTGGAGGTCAGAGGTAGATCTCAGCAGTCTTCCTCAATTGCTCTCCACCTCTTTTTGAGACAAGGTCTCTCTCCGAACTCAGAGCTCAGTTTTGGGTGTACGGTCCAGCCACCATGCTCCAAGGGTCCTCTCTGTCTCCCTAGTACTGGGACAGACATGTACTGCTACATATGTGGCTCCTTGTGGGTTCTGAGAGATTAAACTCTGCTTCTCATTCTTGTTCAGCAAACACGTTACCGACCAAGTCATTACCTTGCCCCAGATATGATTATATTTTCTGAACAGTCTACCTTGAACAAGGGGTGAGATTACATTAAAATAGTCAATCTACTTCCTTATCTAGTCCGTTTTAAGAATTAAGTCACAAATGATAATTGGTATTATCCCAGAAAGAATGGCAGAGATATAGATAAAAAGCAATGGGTGGCTCCCAGGTAAGTTCTCAGTAGATGGAAGCACCTGCAATCAGCAAAGCTGTAATGGTTAACATGAAGTGGTACAGTGAAGGGCCAAGGAGCTACACCTCAAAAGCATCCCCCTACCAACCCGACTCATCCTCACTCAGGGCCAGAGAAGGAACCCCTGATCTTCCACTTCCAGTACTGGGAAGGAAAAAAAAAAAAAACAAAAAAAACAACTAGCAGGCCTTGAGTATCATTTTTGATAGGCAGGCAGCATCTCCAAGAGCCTCAGTTTGAACTCTTCTCTACCATCACCCTACATTCAGTGAAAGTGAGGTAAACTGCTCATGAGCCCATAGCTCCCGTGGGACCCCAGAGAACCAGGCCACAGAGTATATCCTTCATGGTCCACAGGGCACCTTGGTCTGCATACCACAACAGCCACCAGGGTTTAAGAACACAGCTTGCTTTGTCCCAGTGCAGATGAGAGGGTCAAGCAGCAGCAGAGGTTAGACTGCATTAATACTGGCTTGGGTAAGCAGAAGAAACAACCAAGTTGGTAACTCTAGAGCAATGGTCTGAAGATATCAACCCCTGCCCCCAGGCAAGCATCACAAAAACACACAAAGCATTATTAGAACCTCTAAGCCTACTTGGTAAGAATTATAACAAAAGGAAAAAAATCCGGGGGAGTGTCTGTAAAGACAGGCAAAATGGCTTGAGAAAAAGGAACTGAATTACATCTCAGTGCTCACAAGAGAGACACTTGGTGCTGGGGCGTGGGTGCAGGGTCTGGGCTACAGCCTGTCCCATCAAGCCAGCTTCCTGCAAATGACTGGCATGTCTGTTCCTTAGGGCCAAGTTTCCTATGAGTGACGCGTCTCTTCCTTAGGGGCAAAATTGTGTGTATTTACACAGGTGTAGCTTTCTCAACATCTGTCTAGAGTACTTGCAGCTGATGATGGGTGGTAGAGGCAGCACCTGCTTCATCCCACAGCAGACTCATTGCCTTTAACAATTTCCTATCAACTGGAGCTGGTCACCCCCTCCGGCTTTCTTGCTGTCAAAAAGGCTCCCATGTTGCTGTAATACAGTATACAGTACTGATGTTCCCCCACCCCGTTGTGTATATGCCCATGAAACCTTACATGCTTAAACTGGCCAGTGTGGAAAATGGCGAAGACCCAAGTTGCAACATTCCTTGAAGTCAAAACTGCTTCAAGCTCTTCCAAACAACGCATAGAGCCGCCAACATGGCTAAGAGAAGAGTGAACAGGCTGTGAGGGAAAGACAGCCAGGTCCCCACACCAGTGTCACGCTGGGGAAAATGACAGCCCCCATGAACTCTGAGATGCAGCCTGCTTAGGAGGGTGACTTTTACACTTTTGGCACAGAGCCACATTCCTTACCTAAGGTCACACACACACAGTGCCTTTTAGGCCAGCTCACCACCCTGTGGTTTTAACCCGTGGGGTCTTGGCTAGGGGAGCCCTGAACTGCGCTCTGAACTTGCAGAGCACCTGCCACTAGCAGCCAGGCCAAGCGATCCCAGGTCTTTTGAATACTCAGGAGGGTTTGCGCTCCGGGTGTGCGCCAGGACCCTGAAGAAAAGGACCTGCGTGGACCTCATTATCTCAGAAGCACTGCAGGGCAGAGCCGGGTAGGGCAGCATCGGACCATCTCACTCGCAGGCCGCCGGCCCGGGTGCCCGCCCCGGTGGCTGCCAGAACAGCGCGCGCTCGAGCGCGTGCCGGGCACCAGCCCCACCCCCCGGTGGCGTGTGCATACGTCATATGGGCCGCCCTCCTCCCATTGGCTCCGGCGGCCTCACCAGACCCCGAGCGGACTGGCGCGCGGACAGGGCGGGGCCGTGTGAAGACACGCCCTCCATCAGGGCGCGCGGCCGGTGGATAGGCTGGGTGAGGTCACGTGGCTCCGGCAGCAGCCTGCCTTATAAACGGAACCCGCGCGGGGCCGCGGCCGCTCCTGGGCCGTCCGGGTGCGGTACGTGTGGTGTCGTGGCGTGTACCTTCCACGGTGTGCCTGGACGCCGATGCCCAGGCTGCACGACCACGTCTGGAGCTATCCAAGCGCGGGCGCTGCGAGGCCGTACAGCCTCCCGCGAGGCATGATTGCGGCGGCCCGTTGTCCGCAGGGCCCCGGAGTCCCCGAACCCGAGCACGCGTCCCGGGGCCAGCGAGCGGGAGCCACAGGCTGCAGCGCGCGGCCGGGCAGCTGGCACCACGACTTGGTGCAGCGGAGCCTAGTGCTCTTCTCATTTGGCGTGGTCCTGGCCCTGGTGCTCAACCTGCTGCAGATCCAGCGGAATGTCACGCTCTTCCCCGACGAGGTGATAGCCACCATCTTCTCCTCCGCCTGGTGGGTGCCCCCGTGCTGTGGCACGGCAGCAGGTGAGTGCCTTTTCTTGTTCTTGGGGTGGGGGTGGGGGATGAAGGGACACGTCAGCTGTTAAAGTCACCCTTGTTACAAGAAAAGGAGAACGGAGAGGGTAGGAAACCCCAGACGTTGGCGAGCGACAGGCGGAAGTTGGAGGGACTAGTGATGGAGATGAGGTCAGGAGATAATTGGCAGTTTAAGTGGAGGAGTCGCAGATGTCTCGTTGAGCCAGAAGCCAGGATTGGCCGCCTGGAGAACTGGTGAGGGCAGCACCACGCAGCTATTGGCTGCCTGAGCAAACGTGCTACCTCGCAGGATAACTGAAAACAAACCATCACGTGCGCTCAAGAGGCAGTTGCCAGGGGACAGACTTCTGCCTTCTGCAGATTGTGGCTGTCAGCCAAACCTTCTGGAACTCCGTGCCCAGTAGACTTGGGACAGGAGGGAAAAAGGGGCCTTTGGGCCTAAGCACACCTATGGTGTCACCTCTTAAGCCCAACGAAACTTGTAACAGTACCACAGACTTCTTTTTTTCTTTCTTTCATCATTTTGCTGCTTTTGCCAAAAATGTTGAGTAATTACAGTCTAACAGATCCCTGCATACCTTACAATGTACAGCGTTGATAACCATTTGTCTAGTGTTTCTCCCCCCCTCAGCCCTGCTTGTCTTTGTCCTGTCCTGTGTGGGTGGGCAGTATATGCTCCGGTGCATCTTTCCTCCATCAGGAGCAGTGCCTCTCTGCTTTGAAGCCAGCGTTTATTGACTGCCTGCCTAGGCTTTATATGCTGGGCTTGGGTGCTGCTGTAGCTGAGTCATGGGTTAAATGTAGGATGCAGGACACTTAACTGTTGATTTCCAAGGCTGCTCTCATTATTGAGGGTCAGCATTATTGAGGGTCAGCCTCGTGACAGTTGTGTGCTTCTTGGTTGTTTTGGACTGGGGGTGGCCTCATACACGTTAGGCCAATCATCTGCCACCAAACTACTACCCCCAGCATTTCATAGTTCCTTGGGGAATAAGATGGAGATTTGAATTCTCTTTTCCATACATATGAAACATAATGGTTTGGTTCTTTGAATTTGAAAGTTTATTTTCAACATGAAGCATCATGTTTGTGATGAAAGTTTAAGGGAACCCAGGAATAGTAAACCAGTTTCTCATCTGAATATGAGGCTGGACTGGTACCACTTTCACCACTGAGGCTGAGTGCCTGTGTGTCCCACCGGACAAGGTGGGACGGCAGCCTGACTCTGAGGTCTTGTGCCTTGTGTCCAAGGGACCGCTCCCACTGTACTGCAGACAGTTCGATCCTTCCTTCCTTCCTTCCTTCCTTCCTTCCTTCCTTCCTTCCTTCCTTCCTTCCTTCCTTCCTTCCTTCCTGGGTTTTACTCTCTTTGTGTCTTCTGGAGTGCCCAACTTCTGTCCAAATGTTTTGGAGTCCAATCTGTGTTTGTGACAGTTCCTAACTCTGAGAACCACAGAACCTTCTCTGCCCTCCACTTTACTTACATAATCCTCATTTCACACATGCGGAAACAAACTTGAGGAGGCCAAGGGCAGCCTGGGACTGAGAGCAGAGCTCTCTTCCTTCTTGGGGCCATGCCCTCCTCACAGTGTGAGACTTGTCTTCACTGGGGCCAGGTCAAGGCAGAGAAAAAGAAAGCAGTGTGGGGTGGCCTTCCCACACAGCCTTTTCTTACAGGGTGTATGTAAAGTAGTACTTTGTGCTACAGGTGACAAACTGCCTAGGAAAATAAATGGTTTGGATTCTACTAATAATGACCACATAAGGACTGATTTTTACCAGTGTATCCTAATCCTGTTTTGTTTTTCTTTAAATAGCTGTTGTCGGTTTACTGTATCCCTGTATTGACAGTCACCTGGGAGAACCACACAAGTTCAAGAGAGAGTGGGCCAGCGTCATGCGCTGTATTGCTGTGTTCGTTGGCATCAACCACGCCAGTGCCGTATCCTCAGTTGGTGTCTGTGCAGAGGGCCGTCTGGGCTGTGGCAGGGTATATTGATATTGCTTGCCACCTCATTCCTGTACTTCAGAGTATGACTTAGCGGAATTCTGGGGTTCCGTTCCTAGGGCCTACTAACAGCAGAAGCAGAGGTTTACTCTCTGCTGCTCAGTTCCTGTGGCTCAGTAGACTTTTGTCCTCTCTCTTGCCTTCTCTCTACCCCACTGATGTGTTCTGTGATAGTGAGAGCCCTGTTCCTGTTCTCTGTCACAGAAGTCCAAGGCTGGTCAGGAGGTCCCTGCGGTCTTCTACTGTCCATAGCTGACATACGCCCTTCATGCAGTATGCTGTGGTTTTGTGCATTTTCTATGAAAATGGCTAATTTGATGGTAAGCTCTTCAAATGCTAAGTTTCTAGAGCAACTTGGAGTAAAAGATATTGTGAAGTTGTATCCGCACTTTGGGGGCCCTTCCTTTCCTGCCAGCCAGCTCTGAGCGTGCTCATTGACAAGCACTGAATCAACTCACTTACCTACTACCTAGGTGACACAGAGACAACATGGGGGTAGTGCCCGCCTGTTTCCACTCACTGAAAAGTAAAGGAGGGAGGAGCATTCTTAGCAAAGTCTCCCAGCTGTGAGAAAGTTCACTATTAGAAGCCAGCGCTCTGACTGGTCTTCACTGGGGGTCTCGGGATTGGTCATGTGCCATCATTAGAAGCAGACAGTTACTATATAGTGATATACCCTGTACGTAATTCTGGGGTTTAGGGTTTTTTTATGATAAATTATAAAATATTTCCTTAACTTTTGGATCACTAGAAATTAGATTTTGCCAATAATGTCCAGCTGTCCTTGACTTTAGCAGCCCTCTCTTTGGGTTTGTGGTGGACATTTGATCGTTCCCGAAGCGGCCTTGGGCTTGGGATTACCATCGCCTTCCTAGCTACGCTGATTACTCAGTTTCTTGTGTATAATGGTGTCTACCAGTAAGTTCAAATTTAGAATATTACTTTGGTTTTATAACACCTGTTAAAATGTAAATGTTTTTTATGCAAAATAACATGAAAATCTTGAAATGCTTTTTTTCAATGCATATTGAAAACTTACCACTCAGCTGGGTGGGTTAGGGGTGATTCATGCCTTTCATCCCAGTACTCAGGCAGAGGCAGTAGGATCTCTGAGTTCAAGGTGAGCCTGGTTTACAGAATGAGTTCCAGGATAGTCAAGACTATACAAGGGGGAAAAAAAAAAACAACTCACCATCAATAACTTGGTAAGAGGAAAGTCTGGTGACCATAAAACATGACACATTTGATAACTTTAGCCCACAAATGTCTCCCTCACCCACATTACAGGATCCTGGACCACAAGCTGCCTGTGTAGTTAAGGCTGTTTTGTTTTTCTCCCTAGGTACACATCCCCTGATTTCCTCTATATCCGTTCTTGGCTCCCCTGTATATTTTTCTCAGGAGGTGTCACAGTGGGAAACATAGGACGACAGTTAGCTATGGTAAGTGCACCAGTTGCTGTCCCGGGCACTTGACGCATACATTGTTGATTCATGTCTTACTCAGATTCATTAGCAACAGTTTATGTTAAATATAAAATGATATCTAGCTGCGTCCTCCCTAAGTTATGATGTATAGATTTGTAAACATTGATTCATGCTAGAAAGCAACCAGAGTTTGAGAATGTCTGCATGCCTTGGTCTGTGTCCTGTGATTTTTCTGAGTTCAGACAGCCATTAGATTAGGCAGCACATTTGTCAGGAGCTCCCAAGCATCTGTTAGCAAATCAGTGGATGCAGATCATACTGGGGTAGTGTTCCTTATCTGGACAAACCAAGCAACAGCTTGGGTCAGCAAGCACTGCCCTGGCAAAAGGCACCAAAAGCCATACACAGGTAAGGAACCATCCAGAGAGCACTGGAAGGAACATGGCTTGACCACTGTGTAAAGGAACCATCTTGCCTGAGTACTATGGGAGAGAAAGCAGGGCCACCTCCTTATATCCAGGGCTACTTTTGAGGCAGCTGGGCAGCTGAATTCAGAGTCTGGTAACAAAACTCTTTATCAGGCAGCAATTGCCACTTTAGCACACTGTAATTTTAAAAATAAATGTGGATGTTATTTCAAGATGACTTTGTCCCGTGGGCTGAAGTAAAAAAGGCTTTACAGAAAGGTGACTAGAAAGAGCCACTGTGCACAGAGATGAGCGCTGGGGCTTTCTCTAGGTGCTGTTCTCAGTATTTCAGGTTATTTTTAAATAGTCATGTGACATGAAGTTGAATTTGAAGGCCACTTGGATATCTCAAAAAATGTCATTGTTAAAGGATAGAACTTGAGGTGTCTTTCTCTTCTGTTCCTGCAAACCCTCTAAAGATTATAGCCAGTCAGAAACTGAACTCTCCATAAGAGAGAGTTAGAAAGCTTTCCTTGGTATTAAAAATCTTATCAGAAGCCAGCCAGACATGATGGGACACACCTGTAATCCCACACCCAGGAGGCTGAAGCAGAAGGGTTGAGGCCGGTGTGGGCTGCACATAGAGACCTTATCTTGAAACAAAAAATACCTCCCGCCCAAGCTAGGTATAAAAAAAATCCATGTCATGTGAAAACAAGAAGGCCCTTCTCCTTCCCATGCTAGCCCCCCTCATCACAGCCCCGGGGGGAGGGGGGCCGGGGGTTAACAGTGGAAGAAGGGAAGGGCTTCTGCTGCTTGCGCTGGGAAGTTTGTTCATAGTCTGGCAGAGAGATGCTCAGACTTTTGGACTATGTTGTCCCCCAAGCAGGTTGACTGGTTTCTGCCAGAAAGGAGTTGTGACTTTGGTAGCTTGTGGAGGCCAAGGCTCTCTTGTCCTTTTAGTAAGTCAGCGTGCTGGGGAGGAGCAGACACTGAGGCATATGTGCGGTCTAGATACCTAGCGATGACTGACAGGAAGCAAGCTTAAAGACTGTCATTCTAGGAATCCTTGCTGCCCTCCTCCTGTTTGTCAGGCCTCTTTGTTCCCGCCTGCACTCTCATGAGCCTGGTTACTTACAAGGGCGTGCAAGCCAGGGACTGCTTAGAGCATTGGAGCACGTCTTCTGGGTGGTGGTTTTCTTTCCTCTCTGTGCCCTTTGTTCTGTGTGTCTGAAAACAGCAGGTTTGTTGTCAGCCTGTGTGTGTGCTTAAAGAAAAGCAATGCCATCATTACTTTTCATGCAGTTGCTGTTTGCATTTAAAAACCTTTCTCAGAAAAGTGAAGTTTCAGATTGCAAATAGCAGCTAATTGTATATCAGCTTCTTGTCACCTCACCTCACAGGGACACTAACTATAGAGCTTGCACCTGCTTTTAGATTCAGTGTGTCTCTGCTGTTGTCTGCTGAAACAGCTGAGTCACTGCGACACATCTGCAGATTACTGACTTGTCCATGCCTCGTGCTGACCATGTCCACTGCTACTAATGGAGCCTCAAGCTATGAAGTAGAAGCCATTATTAATGTGTTTTAAATTTGGGACTTGATGTTTGCTCAAGTGTGTGCATTTGAACCATGCTACTCATTGTTAGCCCTAGTGGGCAGCCAAATGTCCATGTTCCAGGGAGTCTCAGCCCACGGGTGGCTTTTTGGTTCTTTTGCCCTTTTACATAAATAAAAACCTAGTTTAAGTTTCCTGAAGACTGTACATTCTAAAATTGTGTTTTGTTTGTTGAATCAGTAAATAGTATAATTTGGTGGCTTGATTTTTTTTTTTTCTTTGCAAGTAACTTGTCAAGAGTCTGGCCTAGGTTAGATGTGGTGCATGCCTTTAATCCAGAATTTGAGAGACGGAAACATGAATCTCTTTGAGTTCAAGACAACCCTGGACTATACTCAGAATCAGGAAGAAGAAGAAGAAAAATACTTAAATTACTTTAAGTTTGCTTAGAGACTTCCTTATGTCAACTCTCAGGGAAGCCTGTTTTCTAGAAGGCACGCCACACTCCTAGGTGGCTTGACTCAGATCCCATTTCTATCCATCACTCATGGGTACAGGATCTTAATGTTGTTCTCTAAGGATGGCTGCTGAATTTGGAACACCTGGACAGAACAAGAGGTCTTGGCTCCCAGAGGAGGTGTGAATTGAGGTTTCTCTCTCCTCATTGGCAGCTTGTGGTTGTTCTGTCCAATCGGCTCTGCTCAGGAGACAGCATCCTCTACACAGTCAGTTCTGCAGGCCTAGCAGAAGCAGGACTCCTAGGCTTGACCTGACAGGCTCCAGCAAAAGCCACTTACCTTTTCCATTAGTAAATCCCATTTAAAACAGTTGCACCGGGCCAGCTCTCTGGTGCACCTGTCCTACCTTGGCGTGGGTGGCAGTGCTTTGATCGTGCTGTTTTCTGTGGCTAGAAGCTTAGTCATGTAGTTGTCATTGTCTGACTTGTACATAACAGGCTTTATAGGAAGGCATTAGCAGCACCGCTCTCCCTGAGGTCGAGATTGGCATAACTTGATAGGTGCGTGCTTGGCAGCCTGAAGGGCAATGGTGGGGCTCACCCTGAGCCTGTCACCGTCCCTAGGCAGTCGTTTAGCCCCAACATTTAAGCACTGATTTTTCTTTTTCTTTTCCACCCAGGGTGTTCCTGAAAAACCTCACAGTGACTGAGCTTCAGCACGTGGCTCAGAGTGGAAGCAGGACGTGGAGACACAGGTCCTGGGTGTGATGAAGATGATCTTTTTCTCAATGTTCCATTTAGGCTGGGCTGACGATAAATGACTCCTAAAGACGTGTTCTCTTAGTCTAGACTAGCAAACGGAGGCAAGGACTACTTATCTAAAAGTCTTACCTTGCTCCCCCACCCTCACACCTGTCTTCTTTGGAACATTCCATCCCAGGCTGTATGTGAGAGTCGGGTAAGCGGGGCAGTTTCCCAAGTATTAGAGTTCACTCACCATTCAAAGCAAATGCCATATTTCAAAGCCTTGAATCAAAATGAATTACCAACTAGCAGTTTTGTGTCAGTGCCCAAAGGAGAGGGGTTGATGGTGCTTAACAGAGATGAAGTGTGTGTAGAAAGGATATTTATCCAGAATTAAAATATAGGGTTGTGTAAAGAGGGGTTAAGGGCAGCAGTGAGTTAGAGGAAGATCATCTCCCAGCAGGACCTATAGTGCAGCCATATCTCCAGGTCACGCGCAGGCTGGCACTCACACGTGGCTTTCATCAGTGTGGGAACTATGCTTTTTACTGCCAGGAGGTTTGTAGACGACAATCTTACTGAAAGCCAAGGGCAGCACAAAGTCAGGATTCTGCACTGTGATGCTGGACTTCTCACCTCAATTTAAGTGAAGTTTTATCCAAGATCTGGACCATCTAAGAGTGAGTAGCTGTCTGCTGTTTCAGTCCTAATGAGCCGAAATTGTGTCTCTGTCACTCCAGGGTGGAGAGGACTTTTCCACAGCCCTGTGGAGCTTGCAATCTGTGATTGCCTTGTAACAGGTTGCGTGTGCACGTCACTGCGTTAATTACGCAGTGTCCTATGTGCATTGGACAGCATCGAACACAACACGTGGGACCTAACTTGCAAGGATTGGGTCTTCAACTTCAAGTGCAATGTGTATGAAAACCAATCTGAGCCTTGTATTCTCGTAAATATTTATTTTGTAATTTTTGTTACCGCGCGAGCTGTTCCGGAGAAGGGTTCTCGGGTCATTTCAGAGGTGCGTGGAGGCACACTTAGCAATACTGTGTCAGCCGTGACGACCCTCAGTCATACCCTCCACTGCATTCTAGTCCTCTGACAGACTCCAGCTTTGTGAATTCAGTGATTTTTACTTACACATTTATCATTTTTGTATTCTAAAATGTGTTTGTTTTAAATTATATGGGACTGACTTGCTGACAGTCATTGGTCCTGGGCCGGGGCAGAAGCTCTGTGCCTGTGGACACCTGGGTTTGGGTTAACCCTTGCAGGGCTCCTCATAAGGGGGTTGCTTATTTTGTTTTGAGGGAGAATGTCTGGAGTAAACCTTAGTTTTCTGAAACTACTTTGGCTAAAAGAAAATGGGTTGTGCTAGACTTTGGGATGGTCCTTAAAGTTTCCTGGAAATAAAAACAAATGATTGGTACTTTGAAGACATTCTTCACCTAAGACTTGAGTGTCATGCACAAGCCACAGTGACTAGAAGAAGATAAGTGATCTGGGTGATGCACTTGATTGTATACAATGAGTATTTTTTCTCTTAAACTGGAAATAAATGTTAGAAATAATGTAGCCAAAAAAAAGTGAATCTGAAGGATGCTTTTGCCAATAGTTATAGCAGTTACACCAAACCAAAGTGACTGAGTTTGTACAAATGGTAACTAGTACCAGGCACACTCACTTTCCTGATCTGAACGCCCAGCGAGGTTCATGTTCATGCTAAGTTTGCAGCATTGTGTTCTTTTGCATTCTTTTTTTTACTTTTATTAAAGGTTCAAAACCAGCTGTTGTAGTCCTGAGGTTTTCCTTTGGAGGAGACTGGCACTTTTGCCCAGAGTGTTGGGTTTATGGGGAAAGAGGTTTTCTGGTGTGATGGAATCTTGATATACACTTTGGGAAGTGTCATTTGAGGATGTTTTCTATGAGGTAGGAGCTAAATGGAGCCCAGCAAAAATTCGCCACTGCCCCTCGTGCTGGTGTGCAGAGTGGTGTAGCAGATGATAGGGTGCTCACCTGCTCTTGCAAGCCACTGACATCGGGGTTTAGGGTCGAGTGATTGGTGACTATATGCAGAAAAGCCTCTTATAGTGCTGAAAGAAGGTACTCTACTTCTAGAATAGTCCCAACAGGCTTAACACAAAGATTCCCTTCAATCCAGAGCACCCCACCATGCTTAACAGCCCGACTGCTGGAATTTTGGGCACTTTGAGCACCAATGGCCTGTTGCTCTATGGCAGTTGCCCTAGTGCATTGTAACACAAACCCAAACTGTAGGTTCCCACAGCATCTGAGTCAGGGTTGACACAGGTAGTGACAGTGGTTGGGATGCTTGTGTACACATTTTCTGGACACCAAGCATTTGCAGAGGGAACCCTAGTATGTGATGACAGCCCCAGCAGGGTGAAGCTCACTCTAAACTTGTATTTTGCAGGCTAAGCTTCACCCGAATTTTTACTGGTCTTTGTACAAACTACCATTTCAGGAAAAGCATGGTATGAGGTTGACAAAATACTACTCCACTCTCTGAAGCCATTTGAGAAGTCAATAGGGGCTCAGGATGGACAGTGACCGCATTTACCAAGTTCTTTAACTCCCTGTGCCCTTAAATGGACCGATTCCTGACAGATTGGGTAAAGTGTGAAAAGGCTGGCCAACATCTCCTACCTACCTTTTCACCCCCATAGAGCCAGACTACCTGTAGCTACATCCTCTTTCCCCTGGAGCTTCAGACTCATACTAAAACAACACAGCCTTGGGATCAGCACAAAATCACAACAGACTCAAGTGCTCCGGGAAGCTAGCCTGCTCCCAGCCCACTTGCCTTCTGGTTTACACTTGGGTTAGGAGAAGGTTCATAAACAGACAACAGATGGCAGTCCCTTATATTGACAGACAACAGGTCCAGGAATAGAAGAGTCCTGATATCCAAAGAATACTCTGGATTTTCTCTTAGATGCCTCTAAGACATACCTGGATATTTGTTTTTAAGATTTATTTATGTGAGTACACTAGCTGTCTTCAGACACATCAGATATCACTATAGATGGTTGTGAGCCACCATGTGGTTGCTGGGAATTGAACTCTGGACCTTTGGAAGAGCAGTCAGAGCCATCTCCCCTGCTTCCCCGCCCCCATACCTGAATTTTCACACTGGGATGAGGAGGGAGGGAAGAATAAGAAAAATGAGGGTGGGGGAGGGGGGCTTAGTTCAGTGCTCAGGTATGGGGTTTAAGAAAGTAGTGGCAGTCATAAGGCTAGCTGGTAGTCTCAGTCCCCTGCTATTAGGAACATCAGAAATTCCCAGGCCCTCCCTGGGTTGTCTGAAGGAAGAAGGGAGCCAGATCCAGGAAAGCATCCCTGTCTCAGGATGACTGGGCAGGATGACTGGCATGATCTAAGGGCAGAAGTGCATAATGTCTCTGAGGGTCTCACTGGACCCTGCCTTACGTTCTGGGTTAATTGTGCCCACACTTGAAAAAGAGGTTCAAGTCTCAACCTCCAACAGCGCAGACTTGCTTCTAATAAAGTCCTTTTACAGTGTATCTCCATTCTAGAGAACTCTGACTAATGAAAGACCACTAGGGTGACCCTAATCCCAAATGACTGGTGTCCTTATGAGGACAGAAATTGAGACAAATGGGCACTGATGGGAAGTAGCATAGAAACCTAAGTTTGTGTTTCCATTGCTGTAAAGAGAGCATGACCAAGGCAACTCTTACAAAGGAAAACATCTAATTAGGGCTGGCTTACAGTTCAGAGGTTCAGTGTATTATAGTGGCACACAGGCACACATGGTGATGAAGAAAGAGCTAAGTTCTACACCTGGGTTGGCAGGAAGAGACAGACACTGGGCCTGGCTTGAGCTGAAACCTCAAAGCCCACCCCCTAGTGACACTTTTCCTCCAACAAGGCCATACCTCTTAATAGTGCCACTCTTTATGGGCCTGTGGGGATGGGGAACATTTTTATTCAAACCACCACAAGATTCAAGGTTAGAATACCCTTGAGGACTGGACTGAGCCATTTTATTCATAAACCCTAGGGGGCCAGAGCCTCTCTGAGCTGAAGAGGCATGGAACACACCCTCACTTCCCCGAGGTAGCAGATCTACTCACACCTGGGCCTTCAACTCAACCTTTGGAGAGTCAACTGGCCATGTGAAGCTCCCTAGAGCAACACAGCTCAAAGCTGAACTTCACCAGAAGCTGGATGTGTGACCAGGAGACACCAAGACTACTTGACCCTCAAATAGAAGTACAGCCATGATGTCTGCTAGGCTGCAGGACTTTGGAGACAAACAGGAATGCACAGGCCATTTGTTTGGAGGGGCCTCAACACAGAAGGAAGGAGAGAGGGAGGAAGGGACAGAGAGGAGGAGGGAGAGAGAGAAGGGAGAGAAGGAAGCTGAACCAGAAACACTGTAGACTCCACCCAATCCATGGGTTTCTAGCAGAGGCATCAAAGGGACAGCCCCAGGGATGACTGAAATGGAGAGATACCACCCCAGTGAGGAATGTCCCTGAGGGTCACCCTCCTTCCTCTTCTGGAGAGTATTCGCTGCTGCAGAGGGTTGTGAAGGCAGGAGGCAAAACAGAAAATCTCTCAAGTCATTTCTATCAAAGATGGCCAGGCCTAAGAGATTCAAAGCTATTCTACTAAAGTGAACTGTGTGGTTCCCAGCCACAGTTTGGGAGGAGAGGCTCTGTGGTCTCTGTGCAGGAAATATGTTACAGCTGAAACAAGCCAGGATTTGGAGTCTAAGGCAGGAATGGAACTGGGTCCCTTTGTCAACAGAGAAAAAGGTGTCAGTCCTAGTGGCTCAGATTTTAAAACCAGCAGAAACCAGGAAAGGTTTCAGTCCCCTTATCTATTGTAATGCTAAGTGCGGGCCCCTAAGATCTGGTAATCCCAGAGGTGAGAGAGTCCTCATGTATACCTTGGTCCCAAGTTATTTCTGATTGGTGAATAAAGATGCCAACAGTCAGTAGTTGGGCAAAAGAGGCATAGGTAGGGTTAGGTTTTGTGGGCTTGAGGTTGGAGAACCATGAGTAGAAGAGTGCGGAGGAGGGAGGAGAAAGCCTCTGTGGGTTAGAAGTTAGAGAACATGACCTCCAGGGCTGACCAGTTGGAGTTAAGAGCAGCCCAGATGAAACAGGGTAAGCAATAGCTTGGGGTTATTGATAGCAAAGTAGATTCTAGCAGCATAGAGGGCAGGCAGCTGCTCAGCCTTTATACTGTTTAAGGCTTACTGTAAATATAAAGGCTGTGTGTGTGTTTCATCCAGGAACTAAAGGGTCAAAGGTGGGAGGGGAGAAGGGGAGGGTATAGGGGACTTTCTGGATAGCATTTGAAATGTAAATAAAGAAAATACCTAATAAAAAAATGGAAAAACAAACAAACAAACAAACAAACCAAAACCCAGGCTGGGATTTCAATCTTTCAACACTTTCCTACCCAGATCCACCTGCATCCTTTTTGCTCTTGCCCCACCCCCACCCCGTAACTCAGAAGTTCAGAGAGCCAAGAGTGCAGGCAAGGCACCCTGCCCCTTGACAGCCTCACCCAACTCCAGCCAGTTTTTGATGACAAAATCCTCTGCTCCCGGTCTATGACTGCTTATCCCAGGGGACCCCCAGTCTGACCACATCAGCAGAAGCCTTAGAGACCATGTACATCTGCTGTCTGGTCACAGTCTGTTTCTACCCTGCCTATTCCCAGCTTTAGTCTAGTCCCTGCTTCAGCTGTTCCTCCTGCTGATCCAAGCCCTGACCAGTGGCCTAGACACTCTTCTCATGTTCCCTGGGAAGCCACTACCCTAGGCTCTGCATTGACCTGTATCCCCTTCTCTGGGGCACACTCTTGGGGCATTTCATATCATGAGCACTCAGTGCCACAGCTTATTTCTAATGCTGTGGTCCCAGGAGTCCCTTGACCACCTGGAGAAAGTCTGTCCCCTCCCACCCTCCTGAAGACAAACTTGGTAACTGAACCCTTTCCACTGCCACCTGTGCTCCGAGATCATCTCTGATGCCTTGTGGTCTGGGCAGCCTCTCATTACAGGCTCAGAAACTCGCTCCCTCTAATGAAGCTGACCGTGTGCCACATCCAGTTTTGCTTTTCCCGAGTGATTCCTTTCCTGTCCGCAGTTGAAGATGTAACTCCAGCGCTTCTGAAGTTCCACACAGATCCTATGAGGCATGCCAGGCAAGGTAGGTCAGAGATGCCCTTCTGAAGAACAGGAATGAGGCCAGGGTCTCCCCAATGGCCCTGTGAACTCCAGCGATGAGTCATGGGCTTGCCACTCAACATTATCTGAAAAATGAGGGTGGTAACAGGACATACTACATAAAGTTATGGTTGTATGACAAGAGTATGAGATCAGGAAATATTAGCTAGTGTCACTATTATCATTACTACCACACTCATCATGTTATCCACCATGCCATCATCATCTTCATCACCATTATTACCATCATCTCACCATTTACTCATCACAAACATTATCATCACCATGGCTACACATTCATCCATCACACAATGCTACCATCTTCACCACCACTATCACTATCATCACATTCCTCACCACCACCATCATAACTGTCAAAGTCTCCATCACATCATCACCGTCACTGTCCTCGTCACACCATCATCACCGTCACTGTCCTCGTCACACCGTCGTCACCATACTGTTTTCATCACACCGTCATCACTGTCACTGTCCTCGTCACATCCTCACCCCCTTCCTGCTCATGGTTTGCTCTTTGGTCCTCCACCTGGGGCCACCAGTGGGATTCTACAGCTCCCACCTCTGCTCATCATTTTTCCTTTCCAATATCAGCAGCCAAAACGCAGGGCACAGCTTGTGTCTTTGCTGTCTTCAGAATCGTGATACCAACCTTCTCTCTTCAGGAAAGTGGCACACTCGGTTTTCACTGCCAGCTGCTGCCTGTCTCTCTGGCTTCCTACTTAAACAGCCAGGTTTAAGTGTTGAAAGATTGATTGACCCCTGTTTTTACAGTGTTTTAGACTGTAGGAAAATACCAAACTACTTCAAAACATATAAGGTAAAAAGTGGAGTTCTCTCTTCCCGCTTCCCAGGAGCAGATACCATTAATAATACAATGTGTAGTCCCCTGGGCATTTTAAATTACACATGTCAAAATAATAGAGGCATGATGGTAGTAGGCGTCTTGAAAGCCCTGTTGTTTGATGTGGGGAAGTGAGCATC
This sequence comes from Mus minutoides, assembly GCA_902729485.2. Taxonomy (NCBI): domain Eukaryota; kingdom Metazoa; phylum Chordata; class Mammalia; order Rodentia; family Muridae; genus Mus; species Mus minutoides. The sequence goes on along the minus strand of LR750286.1, from coordinate 217,171 downwards.
CAACAGTGTCGGCCCTAAGAGCAGGGTGAGTTTTACTGCTGTAGCTGCAGTGGGCTACTCGCCCTGGGCTCCCTGGTTCTCACTGGGCCCTGTGTTAGCCTTCATTTCTTGTGACCAGGCAAATGGCTCCACAAAGAAACCCCAAGTCATGAGAAGCATGCGCTGATCTCTCCACAGTGCAGCTTCCCAGGAGACCAGTGACAACATTCCCTGTCACCTTTCTCAAAGCCCCAGGTGACTCTAGGAGTGCTGACACAGAAAATCTCCTTAGCTCATTGGCCAGCCAGTGTAGCCAAATGGAGCTCTGGCCTCGATGATGAAAGATCCTGTTTCAAAAAATAAGGAAGACACTCATGTCTACCTAAGCCTCCACACATGCATATTCACACATGTTCACACCTAGTTCACACACACCACACCACATACATATCACACATGCCACATACATACCACATACATATCATACACACACACACACACACACACACACACACACACCAGCAAGGTCCTGGGATCTATCTGACACTACTCCCCAGTACTGGGGTTATTGGGTTTTACATAGGCACTGTGGATTTGAACTCGTACTTGTTCACATACTTGTATGGCAAATATTATTTACCCACTGAGTCATCGCCTCAGTCTCTACTGAATATATTTTATGCATCATAATTTTTAAATTATAACAATTACTAGAAAGAGAAAAGTTTGCGTGTCATTCATATCTCTTGACAACCCAGGATATACCTGTGCTTGCTACAGTTGACTGCCTCCTTTTTGTCTCGGGCTCTTCTGCCAGCTCAATTTATTTTCAGGGCTCGCTGGGACCGACATGGTTTCAGGCCATCGTCGCCAGTACACCTTTCCCAGTGCTCTCAGCCTGATGATGACAATGTGTCAGCTCCCTTATTAATGTTCCATCTGAGTCTGGTGTTTCCATCAGGTAGGGAGTAGCCCCTCTAGCAAGAGACACCCCCCCAATAATATGGGTCTCAGAACAGAAAGGATTATGATTCTTGGTTGTGTAACAGGCAGAAGTGTTTGATGAGGTTCCAAGCTGAAGGGACATGGAATGCATCTGCCACTATGTTACAGGATAAAATGCATCTGTTGACAAATGACCCCTGGTCACATGTGGTTGTGTCTAGTGACAGGGTCTTTAAAGAGGTAATAAATGTGATGAGCCCTAATCAATGCAACTGGTACTCTTGTATGAAAAGATGAGGATACAGACATGCATTGGCGTGACCACGAGTCACAAGCAGAAATGACCACCTAGGAACTAAAGAGGGAGGCCTCAGGGGGAAGCAGCCCTGTCCACACCTTGGTTTTGGAGTTGCAGACTCCAGAACTATGAGAGATGAATGCTCTGTCTAATGGACCTAGTCACCAAAGCAAACTGATACATACTTCTCTGAATGCTGCTGCTCTGAGGAGAAAGCCTACAGTGGCTCCAAGTGAGTTGAGAGACGAGATAGCCTAGGTTAAGACATGAAATAGCCTGGGTGTGCTCCCACCTTACTCCTGCGGAGGAAGGATTGACACAGATGGATGGATAGTCTTCCACAAGTGTGTGAGCCTGCTAACCATGGGAGCTGCAAGCGCTATTGTGATCTTGTTAGTGATGACTGTGATACAGACAATGCCATTGCCTGCCTCACTAGTGAGGGTCTAAAAAATATAAGACATGTTTAAGAAATTGGTTCTTGCCAGATGTGGTGGTGCATACTTTTAATCCCAGCCCATGGGAGGAAGAGGAAAGCAGATCTCTGTGAGTTCAAAGCCAGGCTGGTCTATATAGAGAGCTCTAGAACAGCAGAATAATATAGAGAGACCCTGTTTCAAAGAAGAAGAAGAAGAAGAAGAAGAAGAAGAAGAAGAAGAAGAAGAAGAAGAAGAAGAAGAAGAAGAAGAAGAAGAAGAAAAGGAGAAGAAAAGGAGAAGAAGAAGAAGAAGAAGAAGAAGAAGAAGAAGAGAAGAGAAGAAGAAGAAGAAGAAGAAGAAGAAGAAGAAGAAGAAGAAGAGAAGAAGAAGAAGAAGAAGAAGAGAAGAAGAAGAAGAAGAAGAAGAAGAAAAGGAGAAGAAGAAGAAGAAGAAAAGGAGAAGAAGAAAAGGAGAAGAAGAAGAAGAAGAAGAAGAAGAAGAAGAAGAAGAAGAAGAAAAGGAGAAGAAGAAGAAGAAGAAGAAGAAGAAGAAGAAGAAGAAGAAGAAGAAGAAGAGGAGGAGGAGGAAGAGAAGAAGAAGAAGAAAAGGAGGGCTCTTAAGGCTGGGAAAATGGCTCAGTGGTTAAGGGAGACTGACTACTGCTCTTACAGGACCCAGGTTTGGTTCCCAGCATCCACATCATGTGGTGCACATGTGCCTATACCTCCAGCCCCAGGGGTGTCTTAGTTAGAGTTTTCATTGCTGTGAAGAGACATCATGACCAAGGCACCATTTTAATTCTTTTTTTTTTAAGGTTTACTTATTTATTATGTATACAGCATTCTACTTGCGTGCATGCCTGAATGCCAGAAGAGGGTGCCAGATCCCATTACAACTGGGTGTGAGCCACCACATGGTTGCTGGGAATTGAACTCAGGACCTCTGGAAGAACAGACAGCACTCTGACCTCTGAGCCATCTCTCCAGCTCCCCAGAGCAACTCTTATAAAGGCAAACATTTAATTGGGGCCGACTTACAGTTATGGACATTTAGTCCATTATCATGGAGAGAAGCATGCTGCATGAAGGCAGATGCCATGCTGGAGGAGCTGAGAATTCTACATCTTGACCAGAAGTCAGCAAGGAGGAGATTGGATGTGTTTCACACTGGCTCTAGCTTGAGCATTTAAGATCTCAAAGCCCCACCTCCACAGTGACACCCTTCCTCTAAGAAGACCACACCTCCTCCAATAAGGCCACACCTCCTATGGCCAAGCAATGAAACACATGAATCTATGGGGGCCATACCTATTCAAACCACCTCAAGGGGGATCTGAGACCTTGGGGGATTCATTTTCACATTACTCAGACAGAGAGACACATATACGCATGTGTAATCTAAAACTTAAAACCTAATCTTTTTTAAAAAAAAAAATTGCCATCTTATATGAGAAGCTCTATACAGCTTAGTAGGTAGAGAATTCTAGAAAGTTCCTCCATTGGCCGATGCCTTCCTCCCATCCCATAATAGGCAAGGGGACCCACTTGGGCACAACACTAGTGTCAAAGCTGTTGCTTTTCCTGTGTGGATCAGCAGCAGTGGGAAGCTCTGCTGACCTGGGCTCCTCACACACTGTTGGTTTTAACTTTTGCATAGTTGGGAGGTGGCAGCTGGGTGTGCAGCTTTGTTGGTAGAGTGCTTGCTTAGCACACACAAAGCCAGGGCTTCCATCCTCAGTACCATGTAAACCACTCGTGGTGGTATTTGTCTGCAATCCCAGCAGCTGATAGATAAGGCAGGGGCATCAGAAGGTCAAGGTCATCTTCAGCCACATTGGAGTTCAAGGATAGCCTGAGCAAGAGAGCCTACCTGTCTCATAAAAGGGTGAGGCGTATTGTCAATGTTTTATTCTTTGACTTTTTTCTTTTATTATGATTAATTATGTCTATGTCTATGTCTATGTCTATGTCTATGTCTATGTCTAGTCTATGTCTAGTCTATGTCTATGTCTATGTCTAGTCTATGTCTATGTCTATGTCTTTGTCTATGTCTATGTCTGTGTCTGTGTCTGTGTCTGTGTCTGTGTCTGTGTCTATGTCTATGTCTAGTCTATGTCTATGTCTATGTCTAGTCTATGTCTATGTCTATGTCTTTGTCTTTGTCTGTGTCTGTGTCTGTGTCTGTGTCTGTGTCTGTGTCTGTGTCTGTGTCTGTGTCTGTGTCTGTGTCTATGTCTATGTCTATGTCTATGTCTATGTCTATGTCTATGTCTATGTCTATGTGCTCCTGTGATTGAGTGCAGATGCTTATGGAGGCCAGAACATCTATTCTCTGCGGAACTAGACATGTGTGCTGGGAAGTGAACTCAGGTTCTTTGCAAAAACATTGTGTGTTCTTAACTACTGAACCATCTCTTCCAGATCCATTTTAATTATTTAAGAAGTTCCTCCAGTGCAGTTCCTGGAAAAACGGTTTTGCAGTCTGGGGGTTGGGGAAGCATCCCTGTAGCAATCTGTACTATGTTGAAGAGGGGGCATGTGACCAAAGGGCCTCTCTTTGTGACAGGGATAGCACAGGGGGCAGTGCTGACTACACCGAGTACAAGGCCAATCTCTTTCCAGGAGAGAGGTGACACTTAGGCCTACCTGTTCTTCATGCAGATGTGTGTACACAGCAGCAAATTCCTGATCCCCTCTGTTACAGCTGCAGTTGCATTGAGAGGACCTCTTAACCTCAGCTTTCCAAGATATAGTTTTCAGAACACAGCATCAGCGCCCCCTGGTGGCCACAGTAGGCACCCTTGTTCTGTCTCCAACCGGGAGCCAGAGCAATTTTTAAAAGGCAAATCTCATCAATGGGAGGAGAGGCCCTTGGTCTTTCGAAGATTCTATGCCATAGGGGAATGCCAGGGCCAGGAAATGGTAGTGGGTGAGTTGGGGAGCTGGGAGAGGAGGGAAGGGGGACGGTATAGGGGATTTTTGGAGAGGAAACTAGGAAAGGGGATAGCATTTGAAATGTAAATGAAGAAAATATCTAATAAAAAAAAAGGCAAATCTCAGCAAGAACGTTATATGTAATCCATTTTCTCTGCTATATCGGTACCAACCTAGTCTCGTGCAGTGCGTTGACTGGAGGTTTTGTGGCTGTGATCCAGCTTGCTGCAAATGGGAGGAGCCAACAGATACATGATCCGAACCACAAAGCAGCAGAAAGTCAGATGTAAAGGCTATGGAAATAGACATGAGATACACCAGACTTGTCCCAGCCGCCTCACAAGCTGTCACTGGCCACCAGCTCACACCCATGGGCAGCCAGTGCAAGGAAGCCAGCCACATGAAGGAAGCATCCCACCTGGCCAGCCAACACCCCAGAACACAAACAGACATGAATATACACAAAGGAATATTTTTTAAAGTGTTCAGAATATGATACAATCTTGACTTTGTTATACCTGGGTGTTGTAGTCTTAAACCAAACATGACCCTGTCTGTCCTAAAACAACATAGATGTGTCCGATATACGAGGGAGCACCATGTACAGATTGAAATGAAGCCGTCATGAGTCAGGAGTCACCAGAAGGTGGAGGGACAACGTCTTCGCATTTTTCCTGGCATGACCAACACTTTGACTCTGGGCTTCCAGCCCCTGGCATATGAAGAGGCAGTGTCTCTTGTGTAAACCAGGTTGTCCATGACCCTTGTTAACAACAGTATCTGGAAATGGATCTGCCTCACCCCAACACCTACCACCCTAACACTCTTGCCAGTTTCTGGGTCCATTTGGGGGTATAGTGGGAGTGTGGCAGAGGACAAAGTAGAAAGGGCCAGCAGGTACCCAAGACCATAATGGGAGGGCCTAGTGGACTGATAGCATTTCCCACCCGAGCATGCTCAGACAGCCTCAGCTGAGACATAGCCATGCTGATGACCCCTCTCCTCCACTCTGGCCAAAGATTCCCTTTCCAGGTTGAAGAGCCTCTGCAGCACTTCCTAGGCTTGGGTTGTGGGAGTGCCTCCTCTTTTGCTGGCAGTACAGTGCTGTGCCTGATACACCAATGGTATTAATTATACCACTTAGAACCTTCTAGAATCCCTTGGGTTCTCTGAGAAGATACTCCTCCGAATCTGGCAGTTAAAGGATCTGTGACTGACTGGACCTAGGATACCAGTGAGAGTGACTTGGGAACCCCAAGCTCATGTATCTTCAGCCTCTTTGCTCTCTCCTGTGTATAGGATTAGACACAAGAAACCAGGAGGCCACAGGGAGCAGTTCAGAGTGGAAAAGCATCCCTCTGCAGCACCTCACACCTGGCATGAGACCAGACATGACAGGCCCACAGAAGGAAACTGAGGCTCAAAGGAATCAGGAAACAGTCAGGCTACACAGCTGGGATGGGGCAGAGGCATGATGTCACTTACTCCCAGGTCCACCATGTGTGTTATCTCCCAGCATTCCAGGGGATACAGGAGGCTCCCCATAGCTGCCATGAGTATTGAATGACACAAATACAATCTGGACTCCTGGGAAGGCAGTCTGAGGTCCAAGTAGGCAATGGCTGCCACTCCTCATGGTTCATATCCAGCGCCAGACCCCACCGCACTGGTATCCATCTTCAAAATGAACCATTCTGAGGGAGACTACAGTCAAACCAGGGAACTCCTTCAAGGTCCCAGAGAGCAGGAAAGACAACTTGGCTAGTAACTGAGCCCATGCAGAGTTCTATGGGCAGAAGTGCTTTGTGTGTCTGTGTGTGTGCATTTGCATTCTATGTGTATGGTCTGTAGTATGTATGTGTGTGCTTGTCTGAGTGTGTGTCTGCGTTATGTGTGTACCTATCTCTGTGTATGCACATTTATATTTGTGCATGTGTGTGTGTATGTGTGTGTATGTCTGTGTGTTCATAACTGTATGTGTATATTGCATGTTTTCCTGAATCTGTATATGGATCTGCATGAATACATGCATGTCTATATGTACATATGCATATATGTATCTGGTTATATGTACACATGTGTTATATATGTCTATGTTTTGCATGTGTGTATATCCACATATGTGCATATTTCTGTGTAACTTGAATGTGTCCACATTTATATGTGTATGTATTGTCAACATGCATGTGCTATATGTATTGTGTGCATGTACATTGGGTCTACATGTGTGTGCATGTAGATGGGGTGTGTGTGTGTGTATAAAAAGGGTGTTACTACTCTTCATTTTCCCCTCAAACAATAGTGCAAAAAAACTGATCCTCATACAAAAAGAGACATCCATTGTCTTTTAGCAGAGATGCTGAGCTGTAGATTGAAAAGGTGCAGCATTATTTAATTTGTCTCCATGCTGCTCCTCGGGCGACAGCCATTGGATGTCTCGGGCCCTTACCAATCTAATGCCTTTAACAATTTAAAAGCATCAACATGCATCCTCTTCATCTTCCATGAGAACATCAAGGCCATTAACCTCAGACACAATTCTTTGCAGCTTTATTTCAGAAACAGATCTGTCACCGCGGGATTCTGTCAGCAACGCTGTCATCACAGAACACAGGCACTCTAACCCAGAGATGCTCAAAAGATGTCCAGGTACAGATTCTAGTTTCCTGGAAGGAGAACTGAGGAACGACCTCTACTGCACCAACCACCTCTCCTCACACACAAAGATCAAGGTCAGCCTGGGCAATGTAGTACAGTCTTATGTCAAAATACAAACTTGAAGGAGGGGCTGTGACTCAGCACATGTATAGCACATAGAGCACGTGTGTAGTGAGTGTGGTACTGAGTTCAGGCCCCGGTGCTAGGGAGACTTTCTGTCTTGGCATTGTTCTTCAATGTGTCTGGAAGAAGTCTAGTGTGCTGTGGCCCCCACAGCTTTCCCAAGGCTCCTGATGGAGATGGGAGGCTGCTGATATTCCTAGAATGTAGTGTCACCCTGTGGACCAGCAGCACAGCTTCTCCCCAGCTCTCTTCCTTTCTCACCCATCCTTCTCCCTCCTCTTCCCCCTCCTCCTCTCCTTCCCTCTTCTCTCTTCCTCCCTCTTCCTTTGCTTCCTCTCTCCTTCCATTCTCCTCCTCTCTTCCTCTTTCTCTTCCTCTTCTCCTCCTCTTCTCCTTTTCTCTTCCTCTTTCTCCTCTTCCCCTTCTCTTTACCCCACTGTCACTGATACTCCTTACTATTTTTATTTAAATTGTGTTCAGGAAACCAGAAACTTCTCCTGGAAACAGAGCTCTCCAGTGGACTGGGAAGGGCAAATGCCTCTCAAGGTTGTTGCAACACAAATGACCATGTGAACAGAGAAGCTGTGTGGCCCACATGGCTCCACTGACTCGGCAGTTCCCTTTGTCCCTGTCCTTCATGCTCTGCCTGGCACCACTTCCGTGACCATCATTTCGTGCTCTGTCTAGAGTGACCTGTGCTCATATGAAGAACATCCTCTTGTCTGTCTTTAGGGCTCTGCCTCAGCCCCAGGATGCTCTGCCTGTCTTGCTCATCACTATCTGGCCTCACTCATGGTAAGCGTGTCATGGACTCTTGTTGAATAAATGATAATGCTTCCAACCAAGTGCCCAGGGTTTGAAATTGTGGGTGTCGATGTAAGACAAGTTAAAGAGTGCTGCTGTGCTTGGAGGCATGCGCCTTGGAATAGAAGGATGGTGCAGAGTCCCTGCCCGCACAGGATGTAAGCCATAGTGAATGGCTAGTCATCTTAAGTATAAACATGCTTCCCCGGATAACCTGAAAGACAAGGAAAGTGCAGACGCACACGCACAGCACTAGATATCTGAGCAAGTGGGGGGGAGCATCTCCAACAGGGAAGGAGGCAAAAGGATAACAAGACAAACATGCACTACAGTCTTCCTTAGGGGCTGGCCCACATCACAGCTCTTCAAATCCTTAACAGTGGTGCCACTGGATCACAGACTGAAAAGCAAATTACACAGCCTTGGTTCGGGACTGTGTAAAGTTATAATTATTTTCTTCTATTCGATAAAGTAAGACTTCTGAGGTGTTCCCACAGCCCTGAGGTGCTCTCAAAGCCCAGGCCCTAATTTACCACAGAAGGAAAAACATATAGGGAAAGGCCCCACTACAATAGGACCACAGAGGTGGACCCTGGGCTTCCTAGAACCTAGCATGCATGGGTCTCAGCCTGAGCACTGGGCTCAGCATAGTCCAGGGATTGGAATGACAGTGACGCATTTTAACTTCAACCTCTCCCTTGCTGTTTGGCCATTCTCTCACTGCCTGGAATGCCACAGCGCCCAGCTCATACTGACAAGGTTCTTTGTCTCCCTGAGACAGGCTGGGAACACATGGGCTCATTTTTATGAGGCCTGAGGTACACACAGATAAAGAAGCATCACACTTGGTCAGACATCTCCGGTACACAGTCCTGTCCTCAGAAGGGAAAGAGGAGCACTGAGAATATGAGAAGGGAAGGGAGGGTGCTCAGAGGAAGAAGCAGGGTGGTCCTTGCTCCCCGCAACTGCCTCCTCCCTTCATCCCCTGCCTCAGCCTCAGTCCTGAAGCCCAGGGTAGACTTGCATGTACAGACTGACGGCCAGGAGGCATAGCATGCATGGGTCTCAGTCTGTCCACCCAAGGCCACCACACTATCACAGCAGCTCCTATTGTCCCCATGTCCCAGCCAGCTGTGTAACTAGATCACCCAGGCTGCTGCTGGCATGGCTGGCTGATCAGACTTCTGCAGACACAACTCTAAGCCATGCTCCTTTCCTTGCTGTGAGCAAACACCTCTTTTGCAGCATGACATGGACAGATGACGGGCAGTGTCTTATCCTCCAGCACAGAGCAATGCATGAGGACTCTTGTTGTGTCTGCATCAGGGAATGCTAAGAACTCTGTGAAGCAGGCTCAGCAGTGAGTAGACATCTGCAAATAAAGCCAATGGCTTACCCTGCATCCCACCTTCTCTAGGATAAGCTAGAGTCTGTGTTCTCCCAGCAAGAAGGAAAAATTCTAATGCCATTGCCTTAGAGGAGTGGTAACTATGCACCTACTTCTTATTTTCTTTTTATTATGGTGGTTTTTCTTTTTGTTTTGGTATCAGGAACTGAACCAGGGCTCTGTGCATACCAGGCAAATATTCTGCCAATAAATCACATACTGGCCCCATTAGAATTTATTATCATTATTGAAAGATCTCATGACTTAGCTCAGGATAATCTCATACGTGGGATTCTCCTGCCCTAGCATCTCAAGTACTGGGATTACAAGCATATTCCATATTCCAGATATTACACCTTTTGGGGGGGGGGGTCGAGACAGAGTTTCTCTGTGTAGCCCTGGCTGTCCTGGAACTCACTCTGTAGACCAGGCTGGCCTCGAACTCAGAAATCAGCCTGCCTCTGCCTCCTAAGTTCCAGGATTAAAGGCGTGCACCACCACTGCCCAGCTTTACAACTTTTTTGTATGTGTGTTCATGTGTATACATACATGTATGTGTGCATATGTATGTATACATGTATATGTGGAGCCCAGAAGTTGACATCAATTTTCCTTCAATCTCTTGGTATCTTTTTTTTTTTTTTGATTCAGGATCTCCCAGTGAACCTGGAACTCTCTACTTTAGCTAAAATGACCAGCCAGCCAGCCAGCCTCAGGGGTCCATTTGTCTCTGCCTCCCTGGAGCTAGATTACAAATGCACACCCTCATGTACTCCTTTTACATGGATTCTGGGGATCCAGTTCTGTGTCCTTATGCTTGCACATCAAGCATTTTATCAACTGATCCAGCTACCCAGACCCAGCTCCAGCCTCCACCTCCTTCTTCTCCTCTTCCTCCTCCTCCTCTGCCACCACATTCTTCTTCTTCTTCTTCTTCTTCTTCTTCTTCTTCTTCTTCTTCTTCTTCTTCTTCTTCTTCTTCTTCTTCTTCATATATTGCTTCAAAAAAGGTTGGAAGAATGGCTGAGCAGTTGGAAAAACTGTGGTTGGAAATGGAGGGGCCCAAGAGACAAACAAACAAAAATGGCTGAAATGGGAAAACAAAAGGGGTCAGTCTGGAAGGGTTGCAGAGTTGGCTGTGCAATTGGAGAAGTTGCAAGTGGAAGTGGAAGTTCTTGGGAGGCAAGAAGTACAAGAAAATAGGCTCAGTCCCAGTGACTGTGCAAGAGAATGTGATTTTTCCCACAGGAAGAAAGAGGGAAAGAAACTGTGCCAGAGGACAGTCAAGTTAGGGAAAAGCTGAAAAAGCAGGAGGACAATCTGATGAAACAGCCTGTTTTGAAAGAAAGGGTTAATCTTGAACCAATCACACTGCCACAGTGGGAGGAGGGGTGGCCCCGGGTGATGAAATCACCAACAACTTTAACAGTAGTCATACAGCATATGCCTGGAACAAGGTTATGACAAGATAGGGTGGCATTCTATAGAAATGATAGATCTAAGGTGTTTTAAAGAGGCCGTGATTTCATATGGGATGCACTTACCTTATGTGAAACAAATCCTAAATAACTGGACTACTCAAAATAAAACTATTCCCTAAGACTGGAAGGGATTGGCAACTAGAAGATAATCTGTAGTTGGAATGGTGAACATGGTGAAGGAAAGAAGCCGTGAATATCGAACATCAATATAGAGCAAGAAGAATGTCAAAGACCAGTTGCTGAGTCAATGGAGGTACTCTGATATACACAAGCAGTTCTATTGATGACATTACTATAGAACAATGTCAAATAGCAGCTTTAAGAGTTTGGGATATTAATCCCAACACTTGGGAGGCAGAGGCAGGTGGATTTCTGAGTTGGAGGCCAGCCTGGTCTACAGAATGAGTTCCAGGATAGCCAGGGATACACAGAGAAACCTTGTCTAGAAAAACCGAGAGAGAGAGACAGAGAGAGAGAGAGAGAGAGAGAGAGAGAGAGAGAGAGAGAGAGCAAGCTTGGGGAAAAGTTGAGAAGCCTGAAGAAAAGTCCACCTCATTTACAAAGATTATACAAGACTCTGAAAAAAAAAAAAAAAAAAGAATTTAAAGAGCCAGGCGTGGTGGCGCAGCCTTTAATCCCAGCACTTGGGAGGCAGAGGCAGGCAGATTTCTGAGTTCGAGGCCAGCCTGGTCTACAAAGTGAGTTCCAGGACAGCCAGGACTATACAGAGAAACCCTGTCTCGAAAAACAAAAAAAAAAAAAAAAAAAAAAAAAAAAAAAAAAAAAAAAAAAAAAAAAAAAAAAAAAAAAAAAAAAAAAAAAGACTCTGGGGAAGCCTCCACTGACTCACTGACTTTTCACAAAAGTTCATCTCAGCTGTGAACAAAGCCATATCAAACCCTGATGCAAGCAGGTGCTGATAGAGTCGATGGCATTTGATAATGCAAATACTGAGTGTAAAAATTTCTTAGACCATTAAAGGCACAAGGAGTGTTTATGGATAAATGGATTAAGGGATACAACTGATATTGGTTCTAACATGTACCAGTTAATATAATATATCAAGCTATAGCTAGAGGTCTCCAATATCAAGATGCCCAGTGTTTCAATTCTAGGAAATATAGCCATTTGCCAAGAGACTATGGCCAACCTGCTAAAGGTCTCAGATCACAAAATGCTTGGTGTTTAAATTATGGGAAATATGGTTGTTTGCAACAAAATTGTGGACAAGCCATCTCTAAGAACAATGTTTTTTCTAAATATAAACCAGAGAGAAGGCTAAGCTTCAAGGAGTTTGTAGGTAATGTGGCAAGGGCTGCCATTGAACCAATGAGTGTCCAAAAGAGATAGTCAAGGTAATTTATTACCATTGGGAAATAGCCTTGGGGGTCAGAGCTCAAGGCCTCACAGCAATAAGTATGAGCTGTTTCAGCTAAGGAGTGACCTCCACTTGGTATTGGAAATTTAATATATGCTTACTGCAAGCAGTATGGCTATGGATTTGGCTACAGGTAAGCATCTTGCTCTAGCCCCTAAAGTTCATTGTTATAAAATAGCTACTGAAGTTTAGGATCCTTTCCTCTTAGGGACATAGGGATGACCTTGGGAAGAGGTGGATTGACCTCCCATTGATTCACTGTAAATCCAGGAATTACAGATGAAGATTTCAAAGGATAAATTAAAATTATGGCCTATGTAAATAGAGAGATGCAATTTAACACCGGTGATAGGATTGCTTAGCTACTACTGTTTCCCTACATCAAAGACAAAGCTGCTCCAGCAGAAAGAACAGGAGGGTTTGGAAGTGCTGGAAAACCTGTGTTCTGGCAAACAATTGTTAATGATCAGAGGCCAAAATAAAAATTTCAAATAAATAGTATTGAAATAGAATATTTGGTGGATATAGTAGCTGATGTAACTATCATTTCACAAAAATCTTGGGATTTAGAATTGGCACTTCAAAAAGCTTATACCCAGTTTCTAGGAATTGAAGTTATCTCAGATAAAACAAAGTGTGCAGTTGGTTAAATGTGTGGGACCAAATGCCAAACAGGAAAGTTAAGACCTTACATGGATGAAATACCCATATGACGAAGGGATCTTTTACAACAGCGGAGTACTCGGATTAATAATCCTGCAAACCCAAAGACAGCCAGTGATGAAATAGGGATGAAATGGTAGATGCGCCTGAAGAAAGTATTGATATAGGTTATCAAAAACACCCCATTGTTTTTGATGTGCCAATTGTCCAAAACAGAGTATAACAGGGATTGAGTTTCCAAATTTATAAAAGGGTTGGGGGGAGGGAGGCACTGCTTAAGTACCAATGGCCTTACCCTTAAAATGGTTAAATGAGAAGCCTGTGTAGATAGAGCAATGCCCTTAACTAAGGAAAAATTACAGGCATTACAGACAGCTAGTGCAAGAGCAGCTGGGGCTCAGCATATAGAAGAATCTATCAGCCCACCGAATCCCCCTGTATTTGTTATTTAAAAAAAAATAGGGAAAATGAAGACTGTTAACAGATTTAATCATGGTGACTAGAGTAATCCAACCAATCCAATTTGGTCTATTACAACCTGGCATTCCTTTACCTTCTTTATTACTAAGGCATAGCCTATGATAGTAATTTATTTAAAAGATTTGTTTTTTTACAATCCTCTTGTATGAGAGAGATAGGGAAAGGTTTGGTTTTACAGTACCTACTTAAATATTTATAATAATGCTCAACCTATAAAAAGATATCAGTGGAAAGTTCTTCCACAGAGAATGCTAAACAGTCTAACATTATGTCAATATTTTGTGCAACAACTGATAGAAATAATTCATAGACAATTTCCTCAATCCACTATTTATCGTTACATGGATATTTTGTTGGCTGATTCTGATATAGATACTTTAGAGAAAATGTTTAAGGAAATACAAAGAATTCTGCTAGGCTGGGGGTTACAAATTAACTATTAACTATTTGGCTTATAAAATAAGTCAACAAAAAATATTCAACCACAAAAGGTACACATCAGAAGAGATCAGTTACAAACTCAATGATTTCAAATTAATGGGAGATATTAATTGGGAACAACCTACTACTGTATTAATTACTCAAGTGTTATATAAATTTGTTTCAAATGTTACAAGATTTAGGCTTAAGTAGTCCAAGATGGTTAACAGCTAAAGCAGAGAGAGAGAGAGAGAGAGAGAGAGAGAGAGAGTTAATTCTGGTAGAACAGAGACTACAAGGCACACATATGGATCACATAGATATCAAACTTGATTTTATTTTGGTTATTTTGTCTTTAACTCATTCACCCACTGGGCTCAGATGTAAAGGGAAGACAGTATTATGGAATGGATTTTCTTAACACACAAAGTAAAAAAAAAATAAAGACAGAAAAAGTGTCTGATTTAATCATACAAGATAAAATATGACTATATCAATTATCAGGAAAAGACCCAGCAGAAATTGTAGAACTTTATATTAATGCTGAGATAATGCCATTAAAGGTAATCAGTGAGGATCAGCAAAGAGACTATTGCAACTATTTGGGAGAAATTAACAGCAAATATCCTAAAAACAAACATCTTAATTTTATAAAAAGAACTAATTGGATTCTCCCATGTATTGTACAGGGAACGCCAATTCCTGACACACCTACATTCTACACTGATGCAAATATGTTGGGAATAGCAGGCTATAAGTCAGAGAATATGAGCCAAGTAATTCAAAGTGCATATACTTTAGTTCAAAAATCAGAGCTGTATGCAATTCTTATGTTACTGTTAGATTTTCCTTAATCTCCTAGTATAATTACTGACTCTCAATATACAGAAAGAGTTGTTCTGTATATAGAAACTGCTAAATTTATTCTGAATTCAGAAATAACATTCAGTCTGCAACAGGTAATCAGAAATAGAAACTATCAATTATATATCATTCATATTTGGTCTTATACAGGCTTGTCAGGCCGATTGGTACAAGGAAATAAAGAAATTGATCAATTGGGCTGGTGAGATGGCTCAGCGGGTAAGAGCACCCGACTGCTCTTCCGAAGGTGATAAGTTCAAATCCCAGCAACCACATGGTGGCTCATAACCATCTGTAACGAGATCTGGCTCCCTCTTCTGGAGTGTCTGAAGACAGCTACAGTGTACTCACATATAATAAATAAAATAAATCTTTAAAAAAAAAAGAAATTGATCAATTATTATTAGGAAATATATTAGAAGCTTCAAATTTTCGTGAAAACAACATTTAACAGTAAAGGTTTAAAGAAAACAGTTTCTATCACCTGGCAACAAGCCAAGAAAACTATAAGAAAATGTCCTACTTGGTCTTTGTATAACCAAACTCTATTACTTTCAGGAAGTAACCTTAGAGGTACCAAAAAGAAATAAAGTCTGGCAGATGGATGTGTTTCATTTTTCAGAATTTGGAAACCTAAATATGTACACTATACCACTGGTACATATTCAGGTTTTCAACGGGTAACTGCTTGGAGTTCTGAAAAGGCTGATTCTATAATTACACATTTACTGTAAGTAATGGCTATTATAGGGATATCTGTGTAAATTAAGATTGACAATGTCAGCCGGGAGTGGTGGCGCACACCTTTAATCCCAGCACTCGGGAGGCAGAGTCAGGCAGATTTCTGAGTTCGAGGCCAACCTGGTCTACAAAGTGAGTTCCAGGACAGCCAGGGCTGTACAGAGAAACCCAGTCTCGGGGAAAAAAAAAAAAAGACTGACAATGTCCCTACATATGTCTCCATATGATGAATCCATTCTTTACATATTATAATATAATATAAAACACATTATGTGTATTATAGGTATACCACACAATCTTATAGGACAAGCAGTTGTAGAAAGATCTAATCACACCTTAGAAGAAATGCTTATTAAAAAAATGAAGAATAAAGACCCTGAGGGATAGATTAAATAGTGCTCTGTTAACTTTAAATTTTCTGAATGCTAATGAGAAAGGGAAGAATAGCAGCCTAGAGAAGCTGGGTTATAGAAGAAAACTGTAAAATTAAAATACTATAAAGATGTGGTAACATCAGGTTGGAAGCCAGTGAAAGTTTTGCATTGGGGATGCAGACTTGCTTATATATCCACAGGAAATGAAAAGCTGTGGATACCATGAAAAGTAATAAAGATTAGAAGTGAGCAAGTGAGGCCTCTTGAAAACCTTCGCACCGATCCAAAAAGTGCTTATTTCATTGAAAATGTCTCTGTTTATAATTTCCCACTACACTTGGCACAGCTAATAGCTTAAAACAGAAAGGGTGGGGAACTGTAGTGACATTTCTGGAATTTTGGTTTCTTAGAAAAGCCACAGAAATATTTTAAGAATGTGTTTTTGTATTAATCCCAGGTATAGGGATATGAGGCTGCTTCACAGCAGGTGACTATGATTTGTCTCATGCTCTAGCAGAGGCATGGTTTCGCCAGCTGCAGATAGTTTCTATGATTGTGTGATGTTTGGAAATCTAGGAAAAATTTAGAGAATATATAAACACTAGAGCCCTGATAGGTAGGGTTGGTAGTTGTTGGCCATTCATGGGTATTGGGTATGGTTTGTTAGTCGTGCTCAAAAAAGAAACAAAAGAAACAATTAGAATCAGGGATCACCATCTCTCTCTCTCTCTCCCTTCTGTTTCTCTATCCTATCTAGTGATAGGGGGTAAACCAGGGAGAACCCACAAGGTAGGAAAGACCAGCTCTATACACACACACACACACACACACACACACACACACACACACACAAACCATTCCTGGCTGGGAAGTGATTGTTCTGCTCAGCTCTTTGTGGAAGCACCAGCCAAGTAAGAACACATCTCTCCTAGTCAGGAGAGCCCAGCCTCCATGGCCAGAAGAGGCACCATGCCTGCATCCCAGGGTCACATCCCAGCACATAGCAGTTACCTTGAGTAAGACCACCATGATCATTTACAGAGGCCAGTTCTAACTGCCCCAGGATTCACGTTAGGGGGATGTGGACTAAGCCTATCCCACACTGTTTTCTCCCCTGACCCAGCCCACTGCTTCCTGCTTTTTCTATGGCCATATGCCATGTCTCTAAGACCTATGGTTTTAAAAAACATCTACCTTTCCAAGTGCTGCTCATATCCCCTGTGGCTATACGTGTGTACAAGACTCTGCTGCAGGCCCAGGAGACAATTCTAGAAGGGTTGAGGTTATAGGGCAGCAGCTCCCTTGCTTCCTATTCCAAGGCATCTCCCTTTCCTTAAGGCAGACAGGTGAGGGCACCAAAGAGGCTAAAGAGACATTGCAGCTGGGAGAAGGTGACTCCAGAGTGGTCTCTGTAACAGAGTCCCATGGATGGTGACTAACAGAAATGCATGCTCCTGCAGGCTTGGAGTAGGAATCTGAGAAGTTCTGGGCAAGCCATGCTATCCCTGAAGCCATATGCCAGCCAACCCTGCAGGGCAGTCCTTTCCAGTCCTTCTCTTGGCTCTTTCCAGCTTAGACACAACTATCTGGGTCCTTTCTTGTCAGGACATCTGTGAGGCAGTGAACTGTGCACAGAGAGCCTGGTTCCTGGTCGAGCTCAGGCCTGGAACCCTGGAGACCTGGTGGGTAGTGACTTCCACCTTCATGGGATTATAGGAGTTTGGCTATGCCCCCTGGCCCCCTGGCTCCTGTCCAGCCCACTATAAAAGGAGCTGCTGGCCTCTCCTCTCTTCTTCATCTCTTGCCTTTCTTACCCTCTTGCTCTTACCCTTGCTCCCTTGCTCCCCCTCTCTCTGCCTTCCCTCCCCTCCTCTCTCCATGTGGCCATGGCCAGTCTCTGCTTCCCCACTCTCTCCCTCTTTCTGCCTTTCTACAATAAACACCTTAAAACCATTGACCTTCTCTGCTCATGGGAACCCACCATGCTGGAGCAATGGAGCAGGCTTCCCTGCTTCCCACCAGGAGGCCTCCCTCCGCTCCAGCCACGGCTTCCATCAACCCAAGCTGCCTGAACCAGACAAGACTCTCTCTCCTCCCTGCAGTAACCTGCCTGAGCTCTCCTTCCTGCCCTTTTTCCTTTAGCCCCTGAGCCAGAATCCACTCGAGAGTCCCCACTTTGTTCTCAGCTCTTCTGAGACATACAGCGGTATATGGGATGTCCCAGAGCAGGAACCTGTTATCCCTGGCCTCTGTTCAGCCCAAGGACCACAGAACTGGCTCTTCCGTAGTGTCCAGGGTCTATGGAGCCCAACAGTCGGAGGCCGACTCCTGCAATTCCATGGGGACCCCAGACTGTGCCCTTTCCTCACCCCACAGAGTGAGATCCCACAGCTTCTCATAGTCCAGTGCCTGCCTTGTGGTTCCAAGGGGGTCTGCAGTGCAGTCAAACTCCCCGCATCTGCCTCACCCAGCGGCCCTAGCCCCAAGAGTATATGGGACTCCATTTTTGTCCCACAGACATCTTATTGGCCTTATTGAAGAGACAAGCCATTGTCCTTAAGTCACACGCACTCCATGACCACCTCATCTTAACCTAACCATCTTTGGTCCAAATAAGGCCCATGGCCGAGGTTGTGAGAAGAGTGAGTTTGGGGGACACTGTTCAACACTGCATTTGCAGGGTCTGCTCCTGGGCTACAGTCCCGCTGCCAGGGATCCTCTGTCTCCTCAGAGACCAGCTAGAAACTCTGAAGGACACCATCAGAGAAAAGGAAAGGCCCACTGCCGTATCCTCACTTGGTCAGCAACCAAAACCCATGACTAGTAACTTCTGTTCTCACCTGGAGGTCACCATGATGATCCCTCTATTTCCCTACAGGCCCACAGCCTGATGCCCCATCCCAGGGAAGCAGTGATTGCTAATTTGGCCTGAAGAGGTTGGTAGCTTCAAGGCCACACAGCTGACAGATCACACGCAGATGGCATGGGAATAGAACTAATGTGGTGTGTGTGTGTGTGTGTGTGTGTGTGTGTGTGTGTGTGCATATGTGCACCTGCAGGTGTTGTGACCCCAAATTACTGATACTAGAGAGACTTCAGTGTTGTGTACAGAGAGTTTGCCTCTGTGTCCCCTGCCAGAAGCTCCCTCCCATCCTCCTTGCACAATGCACCAGCAGCTGGTGTCTGTGCTGTGTCCTGCAGCAGCCCGGGGCTCCCTCCCCCTTCCCTAGTGTTAGAATGGCACTACCCATAAACCTCCCCTTAATGAGGACATTCTGAGGAGGGGGTGGGGCACATTCTCCTGGTTTGTGTCTCCAAAAAACCAACACTCCTGCTGATGATAAGCAGCAGGACTCTCCAGGTGCCTGTCCTCGAGATCTTAGAGAAATAACAAGCTCGAGGGACACCATGGAAAAAAGGTAAACAGAGGTCAGGTCACAGACAGTTACGACTGACCATAAAATTAGTTCCCGAACAGACACCCATTAACCACCCCCCTCGCACTTCAGTACTATTCCACCAAATGATTACTCCCCTTTTCTGTGAACATTCACACTCTTCCTAACTATACTGTATATAAACCCAGTGTGTTTCTGGACTCAGGGTTGCTTGCCAGCATTCATGCAGTGAGTGCAAGGCAGGTGAACCGAGTTCGAACTTGAAACAATAAAAGACTCTTTTGCGAGTTGCTGCGGACTTCACAATTCTTGGGCTCCTCTGGGTTTCCCGTGGACTCAGGTCCCAACACATGGACATACATATTAGTTACTTGGGCTTGAACCTAAGGTCTCATGCATGCTAGGCAAGCTCTCCACCTCTGAGCTATATATCTCAACCCACTTTAAAACCAGATCTCACTAAACTACCCAAGCTGGCCTTGAACTCATAAACCCACCCTCTCACAGCTGAGCCACCAGGGAGTGGAAATCTCTGCCTCTGACTACCTCAAGAACAGTCTCCAGCATGACAGGCCATCCCAGCCGGGTGCCTGGGGCTTCATTCCATTAGCACCTTTTTCTGTATTTCTAGTGTCTGACTGTGGGGTGGCCCTTCAAGCTAACAGGATGTCTGTATAAGGTAACATTCATAGATTCCCACTGATCTCATGAAAGGCCTGCTGTCAGACAGCAGCTGACATGGATGGTCATGGGTCAAATCAGAGCCAACCAGCTTGACAACAGCTGCCTTCTCATAGGTGTGTGCTCAGCAGTTAAGAGTGTCTACCGCTATTGCAGAGGACCTGAGTTCAGTTTGCAGCACACACATAAGACAATTTACAACTGCCTGCAACTCCACCTCTATGAGACACCGGGGAGTCGAGACTCAAGGTTTTCAGGACCCCAGGGCCATGGGGCTGCTAGTACTAAGCCAGGAGCAAAAGCCAGGCTTTTGTAAGTCCAAAGTATGGCTGTAAGGCTCTGAGGCAGAGCTAACAAAGCTGGTTTGTAAGGTAGGGGCCAGTGCCCCTTACACACACCTTCCCAGGGACAAAACTCAACGTGTGTTGCTAGAGCATTCTCCCATCCACGGTGAGAAGCTGAAAAACCTGAGCGGGAACAGGGCAGCACACCAGCCATTGGGAGCACCTGATCCATGTATCTATATAGTGTCATCAGATCCCCCGACCTGAGTGACCAGGAGGAGACCAGGACTAGAAGATCAGTTTCCCCAAACAAGCCAAGAAATTGAGTCCACAGTGAAGGGGGGTTCCAGGCGGATGTCTCTGGCGTGGAAATAAGTTCACAAAAACCACAACTGGGCATGGCCTGACCTCTGAGTCTCACTGCCTTGCACACTGCAGCTTAGCCGCAAGACTGATCATCCCCAGCTGGAGAAGAGGTTTCCGATTTCCAGACAGACTCACCTCAGCTCTGCTCATCTTCTCACCCCACGCCCCAGGTCTGATTTTCTGTGAATGAAAATCTATTTGCCACCTGCATAGTGCCAAAGAGCCCTGTTCCAAGACTTCAAAGAACAGGAGCCTGCTGCCCCCAGGGCCGCAAGCACCGTCCCTTCGCAGCTAGAGCTTTCCCTTTTTAATTTAAACTTTAATTTTAAACTTTAATTTTGCAAGTCTGGACAAAGTGAATGTCAAGAGCTTGGGCTTCTCCCTCATCAGTGAAGTCAGCAGAAGCTGGCAAGGGACTGTGAAGGCAGGAAATCCAACTCCCCATGAGTCTTATACAAGAAGGCCATACGAGGGCTATTGAGGCAGCCCTCAGTCATGGGTAGGTGGCTGTAACCTTAATGACTAAAGGCCTTGGCAATTTTCTATGGCTCTCTGCCAAACTATTTGCTGGTTTGGGCGAATATTTTCTGCTCCACCCACAGAGACCCTGCATCATTCCCTTAGTCCAGGAGGGTTAGCAAGGAAGATGCAGTGGACAGTCCAAGGGCACCTCAGAGGTCAAACGAATCCCACCACTGTCCAGAGGGTCAGATGGACACACTGGCCTGAGAGTCTGAAAAGGAACTGAGTGAAGGCTCCTATGTCAGAGCTTTTCCCTTTTCTGCCAATATCCCTCTGTGTGTGTGTGTGTTGTGTGTGTTGTATAGGTGTTTGTACATGTGTGTGCATGTGTGCTATAGATCAGAGGTCACTATCAGGTTCTTTCCTCAACAGCCTCAATAGCTCTTCATCTCTCTGTCTCTCTGTGTGTCTCTCTCACTGCTTCTGTTTCTGTCTGTCTGTCTGTCTGTCTGTCTGTCTCTCTCTCTCTCTCTCTCTTTCATTTTGTTTTATTTTCTAAGGCAGGGTTTTTCTGTGTAGCCCTGACTGTCATGGAATTTGCTCTGTAGGCCAGACTGGCCTCGAACTCACAGAGATCCGCCTGCCTCTGCCTCCTGAGTGTTGGGATTAAAGGCAGGTGCCACCACTGCTCTGTTTCACCTCATTTTTTGGAGACAGGGCCTTTCACTGAACCTGGAGCTCACAGATCCAGCTACACTGGCTGTCCAGAATGGCTCAGAGATCCTCCCATGTCTGCCATCCCATGAGTGGATGCTGGAGATCTCTGCTCGGGCCCTGGTGCTCTCATAGCACTTTACTCCCTGCACCATCTCCCTATCCTTAGACTGTCTACTGCATCTTCCATCCTCTCCAACACACCCTTAGCCAGCACTGATTGGGGCCTTGCTCTGGTCTAAGGAAAGGGCAGCCAGAGGTCATAGTCATGCTGCCACAGGAACAGTGTACCTTGTTCTCCTATGACATACAGTGGAGATGATAAACATACCTGAAATCTCCCATGTAAAGTGCTACAAAGGCCCCTGAGCTGGAGAAGTCCCTAGATAAAGATAAGTCACAGCTATTAAAGCTGCTGCTAATCCATGTTCCACAGCCACTGTCCATACCGCTTCTTAGAGGCCACCAGACAAGTTTGTTCATCCAACTCCCAGACTCCCTAGACTGGATATGTTTTGCTAGAGTTCTGTAAGAATCCAGCAGGCTCAAGAGAACAGCTTGGGAGCCCAGCAGGACACGTGACTGCTCTGCACCTGAGAACGGAGGCACAGGATGTGAAGGAAAAGGAAATGGAGCTATCTGATGGGTGGTCATTACCTCGGAGATAAAGAACAAAATCTGCTTTGAATTTCCTGACTCCCCATGTAGAGATGGTAAAAGCAAGCCCAGAGGATAGATTCCACACCTCCATCTTTGTCCAGCACAAACAAACTATACTGGGACGCTTGGGTACCAGCCAGCTTGGGTGCTGGATGTCGGTCTCTTTGAATACCTTAAGGGATGAGGGGAAAGACAACAGGAAGAAGTGGGACTTAGAACACATTTTCCTGGGAGTCAAAAGCATGTGCTATTGTGGGGCCCAAGGCTTCCGGACTGACTTCCTGAGCTGAAAGGGTCTTGGTGTCCCTCTGTCTCTGTCTGTCTGTCTCTTTCCTTCTCTGCCTCCCTTCCCCCTCCATCCCTCCCTGTGACTCCTCAGTCTTCTAGAGGACAGGAAATTTTAGAATAAAGAAAGCCTGTGGTCAGTTTTACCAGAGATCTCCATACTTCCAAGTGTCTACCTAGCTTCACAACTACATGCCCATAGCCTGGAAGGCTCTAGATGGACTCTGCCAACATCTTTGGAACCTACTGCAGGGCATTTTAAGGAGAAGGTGTTGCCTGACACTGACCTTGGTAGGAGTTTACAGACTAGAGTAGAAGGATGGCTGTGAGTGCCCATGAGAAAGAGGGAGGAGCACTGTGGGTCCCTCAGAAGAACCTACAGCCAGTTTCAGTCCAGAGAGGGAAGGTGGTGGTGGTAGGGCTACATTGTCCTGGTCTTCATGCCCTCCTCGCAGCCTTAGACACTAGCCCTGTCCCCTCCCCTTGCTCTAGCTGGTGCTTTCTAAATAGGGTTTACTGTGCATTCCCTGGTGTTCAAGGTGTGTCGCCAGAGGCTTTTGGCGTGCTTTCTTCCATTGAGATGCATATGAGAATCCTGCTCTCACCACACAAAGACTGCAAACCTGGTCAGAGGGGAGTGAGGGGAAAGAGAGAAGGGAGATAAGGGAGACAGACAGAAAGACCGAGAAGCAGAGATATTTGCCCCCACCCTCAGCGCTGGCAACCTAGGTATGACTCCCCTTATCTCCAGAACAAAACTTGTCTGTATCTGTCCTCCACCCCAGTCAGCTTCGGCTAAGGAGGAAGCCCAGAAACTCCTGCCCACGGGGTGTCCTAAAGCTGAATCCCCTCCCTGCCCACACCTGACCCATGTCCACATCCATCAGGCCCCACCACCAGTTACTGCCACAGGCTCCTCTACGGTTCCTAGGACCCCTTCAATAGTGTGGTGCTGGTGGTGCTTGGATTGTTTTGTTTTGTTTTTCAGGCTGGACTCCACCCATAAAAGAAACGCAGCCAGACTGGTAAATGGTTTGTTCTACTAAAAGGCCAAGGGTGTTGGGAGCAAGAGTCCATAAAAAAGCAGGACTATTGTGTTACCGTACAGTTGCCCTACTATTGTGGCCTGCTCCCTAAAGCAATCAACAATTTGGCCATTTCCTAGCTCACTACAAAATCAGCACCCCAGCTTTCAGAATTCGGGCACCAAAGGACGATAGCCCCTCTGCAGATTTGCCCACTCTTGCCGGTACCTCCACATAGCAACCACAACGAAAACACAGCCTCTCACTTTCTTCCTTCCCATCAAGGACCACTGTGACCAAGCTACCCTGCCCTCTGAGGACAGTGCCTCCCCAGCTGCCTACTTGCTCCTGGCAACCAAGCCTTGAAGTCCACAGGCTTGGATTCAACCACTCTGCTTCCTCTCCTGCATTCCAACCCTCTGGATACACACTCATTTATTTATGTTTTTAATGTAGTAAATGGGCAGCTAAATGAATTGCGATTTGTATTTTTTATGGTTAATTTGAAATCGCGCTCTTGTTGGCTAATCCTGTTAGTTGATGGCAAAACAGAGAGAAACTGTTGCCCTTGTCGAGACTCTAACAGGCATTTGATGTTAAATTACAACTGGCCAGAACAAAAGAAGAAGCGGGATTTCTTGGCCCAGAGGCTTGGAGACCAGATGAAAAGATCCCATAGCCCAACTCAAACCTCACCACGATGCCCATCCACCTCGAATTGGAAAGGCCTATTCGGCCACCCCAGCCCAGCTTATGAAGGTCCCTGGTGCTCAGCCTCAAAGGGGTGCTGAGTTTTTGTGATGCGGAGACCAAGGGCAGAGGCAAGCCTCTTCATCCTGTTCCAGTCCTTCCTTTGGGAAGCCATCTAGGGAGTAAGATGTCCCTTCTCATTCGTGGACCCCAGCTTCCCCCTAGCCAAGGTGACCCTTGTGGCGGATCCAGACCATGCTGGCGGGTTTAGGAAGATGGTGGGGATATCCCTGTATCTCCATATGAGCCTGTAAGCTGCGAAAGGAGCAGCGGGCTCTTTCAGCTACCAGTGTGCAGGGAAAGGCGGGTTCCCGTTCGCTAGGCGCGCAAGTGAGAAACAGAGCTGGAGCGTGCGCAAGGTGTGTTTGCTTGTCGTTGCCGGCCGGCGCAGTGTTTCTTGTCCTTAGCGCCAACTTCGCGCCATCCCAGTGAGTTTGATTGAAATGCGACCTCAGGAAAGTGTGGAACGGGGAAGAGGGTGCTAGGCGGGAGGGACAAGGGACTGAACCTGGAGAAAACCGGGAAGGACCCGCCAGAAGTCACCGCAGCGGCTCTGCTAGCTGCTTGGGGACTGCTATTTTGAAATGCGGCGACTGCCCCTCCGGGGCGTAGGATACCAGGGTCAAGTGACACTTCCTCTGGCGGTCAATCTCCAAAATTCCTTGTAATGTTTTTAAATGGACGAATTCATTACTTGGGGACGTGTGAATGGAGAGTGTTGGAGAGCCGTCTTGATCAATAGCGTCTACTGATGGTTCATTTTTCACTGCGGAGCGAGGATCGCGGAGCTGAAGAAAGACCTAATCAATAACGCGCACCACGGGCTGGAAAGGTCATTTAGGGAAGGTGGAAAAGTTCAGGCTCCCGGTGGGCGAAGCCTAATCGCCCCTTGGTTTTCCCTGCGACTCCCTCTACCGTTGCCTTCTAGGATACTGCCACCAAGAGCTGGCTGCTTAAGGTCAGGTCCAAACACGCTATCGGGACAAGCCCACGCCCAGTGTCCACACTACCACTGCAAAAACACAGGTGGATTCACCTAAAGGCCACACCTGAGCTTTTAGCAGTGTAGGGGAGAGTCATACGAACACACACACACACATACACACACACACACACACACACACACACACACACACACACACACGTCTTCGTAGTGTCCGGGATAAGTGCACAGGTGAATCCGGTGGTTGGGAAGATTGGCCAGCCAACCCCCGCTGTTGTTAACAGAAAAGGTCAAATAAAATTAAAAGGGAAAATACCTCCAATATCCCTTGCCGTCTTGCCAATAGTCCCCTGGGTCTCCAATAGGCAAGACTGGGCACATGAAAGGCTTGCCAGGAGCCCTCAAAGGAGGTTATTTCAAGCGGTCCAGCAAATGCAATATCCAGAGAGGGCAGGCAGTCTTAGCTGGAAATTGAAAGCTGGTTCCTGAGCCACACACCGTGGGCATCTGCAGAGCGCAGGGGCAGAGAGAGAGAGAGAGAGAGAGAGAGAGAGAGAGAGAGAGAGAGAGAGAGAGAGAGAGAGAGAGAGAGAGAGAGAGAGAGAGAATATGCTGTCTACAGATTAACAAGGCTTGCCTCATGACGGGCCACATTCCTGAATTTGTTGGAAGGAAATGACCTACACTCCATACCGCTACCTCAGCATCAGGAGGCATTTCCTTCCAATTTTGCTGCTTGGCCAAATGGAATGGTTGTTTGACCCACCAAAGCCTGTGTTGCTCTAGTTGCATATAGTATAGCTATTGTCTCATCTTATACTCTCTCTCTCTCTCTCTCTCTCTTTCTCTCTCTCTCTCTCTCTGCCCCTGTGCTCTGCAAATGCCCACGGTGTGTGGCCTTCTGGGGATTTGGAGAGCTATATGGGGCTCTGAGGAGCAGCAGGCACCATCTGAAAGGTGCATTCAGCCAAAAGCACATATCACGAGTGTGTCTTTGTGTGTGTGAGTGTAAGTCTGAATGTGTGTAAGAGTGTGGATGTGTGTATGAGTGTGTGTGAGTGCATGATGATACTTTCTATGCCTCTTCAAGGAACAGAGACCAGGCTTCCTTTTGGCCGAGTGTGAAAGCTACTCTAGATCTTCTGAATCACAGGCAGCCCTAGCCCTACACCCCATCTTTGCTTCCTCTGAGACAGGATAAAATGGAGAAGAAATACTGCCATTTAGTCAAAACGCAACTATTGACTTGGTTGTTGTGGGTGCTGCCATCTTACTTGGCCACCTTCTAGGTTGGCACTCCATGTGGGGTGTGTTCAGATGTGCCCAAATCTGCAATATTCATGATACAGGCTTGACTTCAGCAGCGGGATTCCCACTGTTCGACACTGCAGAAAGTCTTTCCTTGGTGCCTGGTCAGGCGGAGCATGCCAGAGATGTTATTCTCTATGCTTGTGTTCTCCTCCTTAGGTTGAAATTGTGTGTAGGGAGGGAGAGATCAATTTGCTAGTTTTGAAAGATTCATTTAAATATGTTAATAAGATAAAATGAAAATCGTTTGCCAACTAGACCTTAAACTTTCTCACAAAAATTCATCTTTTAAAGAACAACCATTAAGGGGCCTCTGTTACCAATATTTTCTGTAGAGCACTCTTTTTACCTGATTTGTTCTCATCGAGCTCCATGAGTGATATGTTCTTATTCAAGTGTAGCCCCCCCCCCATTTTTTTCTTATTTACACATATTGACATTTCTCCTGGGAGTACAGTGTGTCAGGACAAGAGGCAGATGCCTGCCATTTTAGGGGCAGGTTCTTATAACCACAGCCCCACTCCTAGGGGCTTCACTCAAGCAGAAAGAATCCGTTTCTGTTCGTTAACATTTTTTGAGCCAGAAAATTAAAAACAAATATTTAACTTCCCAATTTGGAATTCAGGTGGGCATTGGCGGCTAAACTTTTGCAATGCATACTCAATGAACTAAACACAGTCTTTACTAGCCAAATAAAATTCCGTTCCTATGGTTCAAAAACAAGTTAGAATAACCAAAGAATGGATAAAATTCATGGGGGATGTCCACGGTAGGAGCTGACATGTTTGAACTTGGCCGAGAGACAGCTTTTGGACACTGCTCAATTCAGGGGCATTGATACAGCTAATAAAGCTATATTTAGAACAGATAAATACTAAATAAACATGGACACTGACAGACTTATTTATAGCTTTCATTTTTTTTCTCTTTCAACCCAGCTTTTACAGCTTCTCCACAGTTCACCACAAACGTGGCGGAATGACAAAGCTTCCTGAGAATGTTCTTATATTGGGGCTCTCCACCTGACCACCGCTTCCCCTGAGCAGGATGCCAGTTGGAAGCAGGAATTGAACCCACCAGGGTCCATCTATTGTTGTGAGCTCCTGGTTCTGGTGCTATATTCTTGTCAGTTCTCTTATTTCTCCAGTATTTCTCCTATACTTTGTCAACACACAATTAACATCTCTGATAGTTCTCTCCCCAACAATAATAAATCTGTAAAATTTAATCTCTAGATAAATCTCTAGAGCCAGGTACCTGAGGCTCAAGACTGATAAGGAACAGGGATTCCAGGAAGCCCCATCAGCGAGCTTGGCTCCCTGAATTTGGCATCCACTGAGCAGCAGCAATCAGCTTCACTTCCAGCGAGGTTCCTGCAGAAGCATCCTCAGCTGAGTCCAGAACCTGGATTTCCACTGATCATTCAAATTTGGGTCCTTGTGTCATGACTACTGAACTGGAAGCTGCTAGTACCCAGGCCGATAAAGGCACAAATCTAGTAGTCTTGTTAGCAGTGTCTGTGAGTTGGGCATGGGAAGGCACACACACACACACACACACACACACACACACACACACTGTTCCAGATCAGTAAAGTAAGGCAGGAGAGTTCAAGTTCAGATAAGAGGAGCAATCCATGTATGGGTTACCCTCTCCAGCTACTCAGGCCCAGCAGCTGGAACACCAGAGCCTTCCTTGTCCAGAGTCCATAGCTTAAAGGTCAGGAAGAGATAGAAAAGACAGGCCTTTTTAAAGCTTTTGGAAACAACTAACTTTTAAATGAGCCTCTACTATGTAACCAGAATAGAGTTTAGACCAAAGAAGTCCTGGTCTTATCCTATTTCCTAGAAAATAACAGAGCCTAGAGCTCTGAGCCTTAGCAATATACTAAATTATCGATTAGTTTTTAAAGAGGTACCCAACCATGAATTAGCAACCCACACCATTAAAATGTGGGATCAGTAATATTTGGTTTTACACACACACACACACACACACACACACACACACACACACACACACACATCTATATTAAATATGGAAAAGAAGAAATTGGAAAGAGAAACAAAAGATTTCTCTCTCTCTCTCTTTCTCTCTCTCTCTCTCTCTCTCTCTCTCTCTCTCTCTGTCAGACTGATAAAATTGTTATTAACACTTTTCTCAAATCACCCAGAGAAAGCCACAGGAATGCTCTGCCCAGGAATCCTGCGGCTTCTCTGCTACAGAGTGCCGGGCAGCAAGAAGAAGAAACACAGGCAAAACCACACTCAGTTCAAACAAACCTGTGTCTCTCACAGCAAGGAGACCGGCTGGGCTGTCTGGGATCTGACAGCCCTGAAGACCCTGTCTGCTGCAGCTTCCTTGGGAATCTGACAGTCTTTGGGGGGGGGGGGACACCTATCTACATTTACAGAAACAGACACTGAATCTGAAACCTAAAAGGGAATCCTCCTGGCCTCTCTCTTTCTCAGCAGTTTCTCAGAAGGGGAAACTTTGATCAACCTGCACTTTCTTCTCCTGTGGAGCTGAGCTTCCAACAGATTCACATTCCACTCCCAACCAGAACGGCAAACACATTCCATTTTAGAATGGGTTTTGTCCCTTTAGTTTTCAGCCTAGAGAAAACCTTCAGAAAGCCACAGACAGACTTGATAGCTTCCAAATGCTTTCCGAAACGTCCTTGGCTACTCGGGGAGCTAGCTACAGCCCTCTGCCCCAAAAGTTAATTGCAGACTTAAACGATTATAAATTCTCTCTTGCCTCGCCCCAAAGACATTGTGTTAATTTATAACACGCACAAGAGCCTGATTAACAAACCCAGACTAAATTTACATGTGGCAGAAAGCAACAGATTTAGTTTTAAAATAATAAACGAAGCAGATTTTTGCCAATTCTTCTCTCTCGGGGTTTGATGATCTATGATCCCTGCTCATAAGTTTTTAAACACCCGACTCTGCCTGGATATTTTTTTTTTAAAAAAAATGAATCGATTTGTAGTCCTAGCTGCGTTTGCCTGTGGGGAAGGCGGCCGCGTTTGCAGACACCTCAGCAGCGGGAGTGGGGTGTCCTTCTATCAAAGAGACGCCAGGGGGCAAGAAGCGTTAACAAAGGCCGCGCTTGGCGCACTTCCTTTATCTACCCGTGCGTGTCACACGTTACAGGGCGAGATGTCATTTTGCAAGGTTATAGTCTCCAATCCCACACAGCCTTCTGGCTCATCATTTACCTCTTGGGCACAAACAAACAGCCTCTTTAAATAAAACCAGAGAAGGGAAGCAGATACCTGTGTACAATTAAAATCACAAAAGCAAGCCGGAGCGTACTGAACCTTGCTGGTAATCCGACTTACCTTGCTCATACTTCGGCCTAATCCTATTTTCTCCTCGCTCTACAATGAATCTGCAAGGCCACGGTTTTTTTTTTTTTTTTCTGTTCTTCCAGAGGGTAGTTTACCTAGGTGGTTGGGCTGAGGGGTGCTGATCCCCAAAGTGAAGAGATGCTCGGTGGGCTGCCTTCCTGTCTGCCGGGCCTGGAGGTCCCAGAGCAGAGGCCGCTGTGCCAGACAGAAAGCAAACGAAATCACTCAAGGGAAACTTGGCTGGAGACAAAACACATTCAATTTCCTGACGACCTCGCTTTCTCTACCGAATTATTTGCTTTTACAAAGGCACATTAAACAAATTAAACACCATCACCACCACCCTCCAAAAGGAGTTCTCTGGCTCAGAAAATAGCTTCGCTTAAAAAGGGCGGGTATGGTAATAATAATAAGAAATGAAAGAAAACAACACGTCAGGTCGTTAAAAGAAACTCTTTTTGACACCTCAAGTCCGGGCAAATTTGTAACGTCATCCTTCGTAGGCAGCTCAAACAATGGGACCCTGTGCTAATGTCAGCGACAGTACAGAAAGCTAGCACACGGCTTATGTGGGAATATTTTCACACCTTCTCCTTCCAAACCGCAGCTGCCCCCCACTCCTCTCCCGGGGCTGATCCAGGTTTCAGCCTGGCCCCTCGTTTCCAGATAAGTCTGGAAAGGGAGATTTGTTCTGAGGTGGGTGGGGTGAGGCGCGGCGCACAGCGGGGAAGGAGCCAAATATTGCTACCTTTGAATTTTAGGGTTTTATTTCTTTACTATCCCCCCCCCCCCCAGCTCTCACCTCCCAGTATCGTTTCTCTTTGAAATGTCATGAACTTGGCGCTTTCAGACCAAACCTCCGGGCTCAGACCTGAGACAATGGGATTGTCAGAGGGCCAGCGCCAGCTTTTTCTGCGTGTTCACAGAGCGTTAAGCCTTTATCCCACGAAATGGCTCCGTGTGACCAGGTCAGACAAAAGCCAACCTCTGTCTTCCACTCTGAGGGGACCTGGGCTGAGCCCGGTGTAGAGTGGTGCTGCTCTGGGGAGGGGCTAAAGGCCGCAGAGCCGGGTCCCTGGTGCAGTAGCTTGGGCAGGGCAAGGCTGCCGGTCTGCCTTCTTTCACCCAGGCTCGGTGGACAATTGTTTCGGAGCTCCGAGACTCTAGTGTCTCTCCTCTTAGGCCGGTGCACTCGGTCCATTTAAACCGGCAAAGGGTGCCCTGGCGCTGCTGTGCAGCCTCTGTCCCGGGATACACTTCTCCAGCATCTGACCTTCTCCCCACCCGCACGCCCCGCCCCGAGGCCATAGGTCCTCGGTGTGTTGGGCATGGTGGGGTGGGTGAGCCATGGTGGTTGTGTGGACCACGAACATCACACACAGGAACCATGAGCTTGTCTGTGTGTGCACGGGTGGTTTCAGTGTGCCTGTGTAAGGGGCAGGACGAGTTGGCTGAAGGATGAACCTATTTTGGGTTCCCATGGATCTTACTTGGAACTTCGGGAGTGTGGGTCCGGCGGCGCGGTGAGTGTCTGGGGCTCTCAGCAGCTCTCTTCTACAAGCCCTCAGTTGAGTGGCAAGGACAGGGACCAGAGAGTGTGCGCGAAGTGTGGTCTGTGCATAGGGTGGGGCACTGGGGTCCCACTGCAGCCATAAGGGACTGTACTGGCCCGGCCTTGGGCATTGCACCTTCTAAGCGCAAAGTAGGGAACAAGGCAAGCAGGAACAAAAATGGAGGAGGATGCTCACACACTCTAAAGGATCCTAAGGGACCCTAACAAGGGGAAGTAGGATATTTCTTCCCGCCTGCTCCGAATTGAAATCCCTATAGGGAGGGAAGAAGATGGTGACCCTGGAGTCCACCACAAAGACAACAGGGTTCCCTAGCTAAGGCAGACTAAGGTTTCACCGAGAGCTGCCCAGGATTTTGAGTTGGGGGTGAGGAAGGAGTTGAAGTCAGACGACAGAATCACAGAATCCTTGTTGTCTGATTGCCTGGGAGGACAGGCTCCTCAGTTTGCACTTTCTTTCCTGCCTTGTGCGGGTTAGAGCTAGAAGGGACAGACAGTACCTAAGCTTGTCTAGTTCTCACACCAGGAGGAGAAGGTTGGTGGGAGAGCAGGCCTCCTGCTCCTGCACCCTAGCTTCCCAGAGTAGGTCGTGCAACTTGTGAGGTCAGTTGGGCTTCCTCCTTTGCAGGTGGGAAAGCTCTTCTCTACTCTGAGCAGCCAACCTCTAGCTCCAGGCTGCATGAGCTGGGACCCCCTGCCACCCAGGAGGGCACCTAACTAGTAGCCTTTATGGCTCTTTGGCTGAGAGTTGATGACCTAGCTGAAGAGCTACAAACAACAACTGGCTAGTCCCTTGTCAAGAAGACCCAGGAACCAGCTTTCCTCAAAGCTCTAAGGTAGAAGCACCCAGAGACCCTGAGGTTACCTGGTGATGTTGAGGTCACCCCGTAACACCCTAGGCAGGCTAGGGGCTCTATTGTTTTTAAGTGTTCAAAAACCATGGACACAGAGTCCCTTTTTGCCTTGCACCTGGCCATCTGTGATATGTTGGGCAGCCAGTGCCCTCTCCTCTTTTGTGAGGCCCTGGTCACTGTCCCCCTGTTGCTCCTCCCTCTCCCTATGTCCTTCTGGCACCTCCAGGATCCTTACAGACAGTCTGCAGGTGCTACAAACCAGCCTTGCCTTCTCCAGTGCTCCATCCTGCCAGTGGCATGCTCTACAGACTATACTTCTTGTTTCTCTGTTCCCTGGCAGACAGAGCCTCCCACAGCCTCAGGCTGTAGGTGCTTTAGAGGAAAGTAAGGTTTTCCTGGCCAGGTTTCCTCCCAATCATAAAGGATTCACCAATGAATTAAACCTTTTGCCTGGGAATTGCCAAGATTTAACATAGGGAAGCAGGGATTCAGAAATTCCTGTCTAACCTCCATTCCATGGGCAGGGAACAGGAAAACAGTTTGGTCATCACTGGTAGATTAAGTCCCAGACAGATGACCTCTGATCCAGAGCACACTCAGTGTTCTAGCAGGTGTGTGATGGGTCCAGATGCTGCTTCAGTGCCCAAGTCACAGGCAGACTTCGGGCTGTGGGCAGCCTGCTGAGGCGCCAGCCATTGCCAGCCATCGGAGCAGTGCATCTCTGCCTCCCAAAGACTTGGCTGGGCTGTCATGGCTTCTGTGGCCCTGGTTGCTATTTCTTCCCCTTCTACAATCTTCGTGCTCAGGGCTCACCCTGATGAAAACAGACAATGATGGAACTGGTTAGGGATAATGAGCCTGGTTTTGTGTAGCAGCTGAATAAATGAATGTATAGGGAGCCATGACCATTGCAACTGGTAGGCAGCAAGTGCTCTGAGCCAGGTGCCGCTCCACACACTTGCAAACACACCTCTGGTTTTATCATGCACCAGTGAGGGGGATGCCAGGTGCTGCTCCACTCCATGACAAGGATGAGAATCACCCAGGACTGTCTGTGAGGGTTTCCAGAGGTGTAACTGAGGAGAGAAGCCCCTCCCTAAATGTGGGCAGCACCATCCCAGGGCAGAGGCCTGGGCAGAATCGAAAGGAGAAACACAGTGGATCCCCAGCACCCTTGCTCTGACTATAGATGGAGTATGGCCAGCTGGCTCACACTGCTGCCACCTTCCTGCCCATGATGGGGGAGTTAGGATAAACCCTTCTTCCCCAAGTTGCTTCTCATGTATCTTCTTTTATTCTTGAGCATATCATACACGCATACAATTAAATATAATCATGTCTGTCTCCATTTCATCCCTTTCAGCTGTCCCCACTCTGGGTGAGGAGTTAACCTCCAGGAGCACAGGTGATTCAAGAGGTAAGGGGGCTTTAAAAATTCTGTAAGTTTCAAAAACTTCCTGAGACTTTTGAGTTGTGTTCATTTTCTGAGCCTAGGAAAATTCATTTACTTTTTGAGTCTTACATGGTTCCTCCTCCTTGAAGGAGGGAAAAGTCCCTTTCTGAGAAATAGCAACACAAGGGATATGGTCCTCTACTCAAATTAAAGAGCCCCGTGGAAGACACATACAGTCCATGCTGCTGGACTAAGAGCAGGACTAGGTGGGCCCTAGTCTGTCAAGCAAGTTTAAACCAGCTTCTTTAAGTGCTTGTTAGCTCCAGGCACTTGGCATTTCTTGTCTGAAGAAGCAGCTGTACTCCCACCAGCATGGGCTTTCTGTAGGGTGCTGCTGTTGTGGCCAGAGGGTCAGTTTAATTCTGTCTAATCTGCCTGCTGTGCTTCATCCCATGCCCTCAGTCTGAACAAGGCGTCCTTGCTGCAGATTCAGCTTCTGTGGAGGTAAGAGGCCACTGGATAGGAAGATGTGTGGTGGAGTTTACTTGAACTATAAAGTAGATTAAGATGAAGTAAAAAGTACAGGCCCATTGTCTACACTAAAGGCAGAACTTGGGCCTAGTGAAGCTTTGGCATCATTGGCAGAGTGTGGAGAGGGGCGCTGTGGAGTTCTGGGATGGAATGAGACTTTCCTCTGACACTTCTGAGGTTCAGACACCGTGGCCATCAGACACCGTGGCCATCAGACACTGTGGCCATCAGACACCGTGGCCATCAGACACCGTGGCCATCAGGCACCGTGGCCATCAGGCACCGTGGTCATCAGGCACCGTGACCATCAGGCACCGTGACCATCAGACTCCGTGACCATCAGACTCCGTGGCCATCAGACACCGTGGCCATCAGGCACCGTGACCAGCAGGCACTGTGACCAGCAGGCACCGTGACCAGCAGACTCTGTGGCCATCAGGCACCATGACCATCAGGCACTGTGACCATCAGACTCCGTGGCCATCAGGCACAGTGGCCATCAGACACCGTGGCCATCAGGCACCGTGGCCATCAGGCACAATGACCATCAGGCACTGTGGCCATTAGGTACTATGGCCATCAGGCACAGTGGCCATCAGACACTGTGGCCATCAGACACCATGACCATCAGGCACTGTGGCCATCAGGTACCATGGCCATCAGGTACCGTGGCCATCAGGTACCATGGCCATCATGTACCGTGGCCATCAGGTACCGTGGCCATCAGGCACCATGGCCATCAGGCACCGCGGCCATCAGGCACCGTGGCCATCAGACACTGTGGCCATCAGACACCATGGGATGGCCATCGCCCTGCTCAGGACACCCCATTTTACAGAAGAGGACACAGGGTACAGTGATTGCCCAGTGTGTGCTCATTGACGCATCTCACTGATCTCACTGAGCCACACTTGTGCTACTTAGGATGGCCTGAGGTTTTTATTCTGGTTAGGAAGGCAAAAGCACCCTCAGAAAGGCAGGAGAAAGGAGGAGAAGGGGGTAATGGATGTCATGGTACAATGGAGTTTGCTAGCCAGGTTCCAGAAAGGGAGGAAGGCCTGGCCTCCCTTGGGGCAGAGGATGGGCCCTCTGCAACAGGGACACATCTGTCCATCTGTTTATCTCACTATTAGACTGTAGAAGCCATGGCCCTTATCTGAGGGCCCTCACTGCCCCTACCAGTTGTTGTGACCCAGTCACTGCCAACAGTAGAAACGGTTGCCACCCTCTTCTTTGCCCCAGACTGTGTTTTTCTGTGCCTAGTCCTCTAGAAATGCCAGTACTCCCTGGCTCCATGGTTACTGTCCTCATCTACATCCATCAAGAAGGTGTCCCTGAACCAAGTGGGTAGAGCCCTGCTGGCTCATTGGGGGGGGGGGGTTTCCTTAGCCTCAACACCTCTTAAAAGGAGGAGGAGAGAAAGGAAGAAAGGAAGAAAGGAAGAGGGAGGAAAGGAGAAAGAGAGAAAGAGGGAGGTAGAGAGGGAGGGAGGAAGGGAGAGAGAAGGAAAGAGAGAGGAGGGAAAGAGAGAGGAGGAAGACAGAGAGAAAGAGAGAGAGAAGGAGGGAGGGAAGGAGGGAGGGAAGGAGGAAGGAAGGAAGGAAGGAAGGAAGGAAAGAAGGAAGGAAGGAAGGAAGGAAGGAAGGAAGGAAGGAAGGAAGGAAGGAGGGAGAAACCAGGCTCTTACCTCCATTAATTCAGTACCAGTTTTAAAACAGGAGAAGAACACAAGTCATGTGGTCTGGGGATGATTTGCAAATTTCTCGCACCTCCACCCCTTTGGGGTGGGGGGACTGATAAATGTTTGACTGGGGCTGGGCTGCCAGGCTGTGGTGCCTGGTGCTCTCTGCAATCTCCCTGGTAGCTGAGGAACCTGTGGCTGAAAACAGGATGCATTATTAATCCTCCTCTTAGGCTGTGCGAAAAGAGCTCCCCAACATTTTAAAAAAGACTCTGGCAGGCTGGCGGGAGCTCCTCAGAGTGGGCAGGATTTGTAGCTTGGCGGTGGACTGTGAACTCTGAGCCCGCTGGCAGGTCAGTACAGCGGCCTCATTCACAGTGTCACACTCCTGGTCTCATGCAGTGGGAAGATATATGCTCTATGCTTTTCATTTTGTGATATTTCCCAGGAGAGATCAGGCTATGCGTTTTTCTGGTTAATGATTTTTCCACTCAAACATAAACAATTTATGAAGGCACACTGTTCCCAAGAAGTAATGTGGAACCTGTTTGAATTTAAATGTTGTTGTGCGTGTGTATTTGGCAGGGGGGGGGGGGGCGTGTCAGTTCTTCCTTTACTGAAAACCGTGTTAATGTGTTGGCCGATCTCCTTGTCTCTTCTATATGTCAATGCCGGTTTTGCTGAGAATCCTGTGTGAGTCACAGATGCCATTCCCTCGGAAGCTCTGGGCCAGGCTGCTACATCTGAGGCCATACTCTTTCCAATACAAATGAAGCTAAGGGGAAAACTCAATGGTGAGCAGGAAAGCGTTGCTTAGCTCAGACCGAAGAGCAGCTAAGACCGAAGAGCAGCCGTTACAGTTTCAGGAATGGTTTCGGCTCTGACACCCTCATCATCACCTTCTGTGCAGTTTCAGGGGATCCAACACCTGACCTCTGTGGACACCAGGCATTCACACGGTGCACAGACAAACACTTAAACACAATCAAATAAAATATTGAAACAATAGGGGCTGGAGAGACAGCTTATAGGTTAAGAACACTGGCTGCTCTTGCAGAGGACCCAGGTTGGATACCCAGCACCCACATGGTAGCTCACAACCATTCCTATTTCCAGTTCCAGGGAATCTGATTCCCCTCTCTGACCTCTGTAGGAAGTGTAAGTATGTGGTACACAAACATACATGAAGGCAAAACACTCATACACATGAACTAGAAATCGTTTTAACATGAATGAATAAGGAACCATGCATACTGAGTGTGTGTATCTGTTCGTGTGGAAGCACACACTTCATGCAGAGCACATAGAAACAAGTATGTTACTTGAGGAGTTGTACTATATTCCAGGTCTGAAAACAACTATTTGAAACTCAATTTTAAAACCATGATGTTTCTCTAGACAATCTATTTTATGTTGTTACCCTTAAGGTGAGCTCAAATTTTCCAAACTCTCTTTCCTTAGCTCTCAGGGTTCCATCAGAGGAAGGAAGGCTTTCCATGACATGGACCATGGCCCTGAGTTGTCTGTTCTCTAGGAGGGCCTTGACAGAGAGGGACATATATTGCTCATGTACTGGCTTTGGTGAGACTTTTCCTGACTTACTTTGAGAAAGCTGAAGTCTCATGTTTAATCTTCTTCAGGCAACC
This sequence comes from Mus minutoides, assembly GCA_902729485.2. NCBI lineage: Eukaryota > Metazoa > Chordata > Mammalia > Rodentia > Muridae > Mus > Mus minutoides. Next base: position 179,315 of record LR750286.1, on the reverse strand, counting down.
TACAGATTGTTCTGTAAGGAATCCCTGAGGACTTCCTTCCTTGTGCAGACAGAAGTCCTGGAGCTTCATGCAGAAGACTCTCAATTTCCCATTTTCCACCAAATACGGATGAATGTGCCTGACACATTCCTGAATCTGGCTAACTTGAACTATCAGCCCAAACACCAAGACAGAACGTGCATCTGGTCTTGTCATCTTAATAATATCACCCCTGACTGGTGGCTTGCCAACTGTTATAGGCGTGGATCTGAGGCCAGAGGGTACCTGCTGAAATTTTCAGGTTCCTGTGTCCTGGGACAAGGAATTGGACCAGGGCCACATACATAATGATTAAAAATGGAGACAGTTTATTAAGAAAGAAACAGGCACTCTCAGGAATGGAAGTGGGGCAGAAAACTGGGAAAGGTCGGAGACTCTAAAGCCCTGAGCAGTAAAATTCCGGTGCCTTTCTAAGTCATTTACATAGGTCATCTTCTCTGGCATTGGGAGATCCCAGCTAGACATTATGGAGGGGTTCTCTTGTCTGCTATTATTATTACAGGAAGCCTGTGATTGGAGTGGGATTCTCTGCCACTGGTTTCTTCTGTGTATTGTTAATCTTGATTCAGCCTCTGTACCTTCTTCCCTCTCTGCATTATTCTCCAACTTCATCCTGAATTCTCCTTAGATAATACGAAAGTGAGGACATGCAAGGGCCAGGCTAGAGATGCTGAGAGGCAGTGAAATGCCTTCTCCTGCTCTGCATCCTGCCCTCCCTCTGCCCCAAGAGCCTACACCTCGGGCCACCTGGAAGTAGGGGTGGCTGGAGCAGCATACTTGTTCAACCACGGGTACAATGCAGACCCTTTGTGAATGTATCCTCAGTAAGAACAGCACAGGGCATCCTCCTTGTGTGGCTAGGACTGGCAGGTCTGGAAGGGGCAGAAGAGGGTTGAGGCACCACCTGACAAAGGCTTCTTCTGCAACAGATACTCTGTCTCTAGGCTCTCTGTGTTACTACTTCTTCTGCAACAGATACTCTGTCTCTAGGCTCTCTGTGTTGCCAGCTGACAAAGATTATGTGTGATGTTTATATTAAATGTAGCACCAGGAGAGAAACCTCACCTGGTGCTGACCTTTGTGCCACCTCTGCCAGCCGCTCTCCTTCCCTCTCTCTGTCTCTACCACTAAAGGCAAAACACCCTTGCTTACGCTGAGACATAGGGAAGTAGCCACGCCCATGTCAAGAGTGTGTCCAATACGTGAGCTCAAGCTTCATTGGAAACAGGGAGCATGGAGGATAAGGGGGAACAGTGGTTCTAAGAATTATCAACTAGAGGCTTCAGCCAGCTGTAGATGAGTGTGCTTCCACTGTGAAGTGCACCGTGCTACGTCGGAACCCTGCTGTGGTCCAGCACCTAACAGCTGGACTTCGAGGTGCTGGGCTACATACTAAGTCATTGAGGCTTCCATTTCGAGTCAGATGCTACCAGATCACAGGATCTAAAGCCTTACTTGATAGGTCGATCGGTCGCTCACTCCAGCCGTCCCTATGAGTCCTAGTAACACGGACACTACAGAGTGGAACGATAAAGATATAGCTCGAACCTGAACTCTGGGGGTGAGTATCCTCGTACAAGTGACTCGTGTAATACACATACACGACACTTGTGGATTACAGATAACGATGTCCGTCTATGTTTCCATCTCCGATTTGTGTGTATCGAAGTAGGACCTTTTCGGTACAGGTCATGCAAATAAGGCAGAAGACATGACCACGTGACAAGTATATATACAGGACATGACCTGAATAACATGCCTGGGGTGTATGAGATTTGTCCTTCTGCTGGATAACAAAGGGGGACATGGATATATGAAGGACACACAAATGAGATCAGAAAGAGCAGCGTGGGCTGAGGGACAGCTGGCAGGCATTCAGAGCTGAAGGTCAGGGATTGTGTTTTATAGATGTAGAGCCAGGATTCTGTTCTGTGAAAGAGGCAGAACTAGGTTTTTGATCAGGGAAGGGATTGGTGGCATCTTGACCTAAGATGCCAAATACAGAGTGGGAGCAACTGGGGCTTGGGACACACTTCTAATCTGATAATACAGTGGGCAAAGCTTGGGACACACTTCTAATCTGATGATACAGTGGGCAAGAGCTGAAACCAGAATGAAGCTGTCTGCTCAGAGTCTGCTGCCATCTGACTTGTGATGCTCATTCTCCAGGACCCTAAAGAGGTCTAGTCCATGCAGGAAGGTATGTCCATACTCCTCTGCTTAGGCCCATCTCCCTCTGCCTCCTGAGCCCACCTCCATGGAGCTGGCTAGTAGTCAGTGCATGCTTTGTGGCTCCCACTCTGGTGCCTGAGCCACAGAAGTTCTAGCACATCTGTTCCTGGCCCACAGCCAGAGGTGTCTTTGCCTAAATCCACATGGTCTCAGAGTGGAGACACAGGTGTCCTGGCTACTCAGAAGCCAGGTTGCTGCTGCTGCTGAGCACTGGAGAGCTCATTTCTACCAAGCTTATGTCAGTTCTTGTCAGATGAACTATTTCAAAAATAAAACAGAAGCTATAATACTCTCCTCTTACCCATGCAGGCTAATTCCCCACCCAGACCGTGCTGAGGACCAGGCTGGCCTTGAACTCAGAAATCTGCCTGCCTCTGCCTCCCAAGTGCTGGGATTAAAGGCGTGCACCACCACCGCCCGGCCTTAGCATCCTTTTTATCTGAGCCCTAGCGTGATGAGACCACACAGTCCATATTGTTAGGTGGGTGTACATGTCAAGGAAAGGCTGAATGCCGATGCACTATGTCCTGTGCAGGATGGCAGAACAGCTTAAAGTTTGCTCACTCTAGTGGGATGGCACAAAATTTAAAACCCTTACATATTTATTCTAGAATCTTCCACATAATATTTTCAGGCATAATTGACCAAGAAAAACAAAGCCAGGGAGAAGGAGACTCCTAGTGCTCGAAGAAAGGCTACAGGAGAAGCAAGACAGAGCTTGCCCATGAGTCCTCCTCACACTCTTCCTCTGTCTGACTCCTGGAACCTGTCCCATGGCCCAGCCTGCTCTCATCCCCTGCTCCTGTCCCTTCTGTCCCATGGCCCAGCCTGCTCTCATCCCCTGCTCCTGTCCCTTCCGCATTCGTCCTTGCTTGCTTATTGTCGCTGCATCTCCACACCCATCCAGACATAATCAGATATGAGTTGGGCTGTCATGGGAGGTGAGTTTTCTAGCTGTTGAATCTACATCTATAAAGACACAGCCATGTGTGTTGTTTGGTTGGCTCTAGCTTGTGATGCTATACTGAGTAGATGCAAAAATGCCTCTCACCTGAAGAGAGAGGACAGCCAGAAGAAGGGGAGACAAATTTACCTGCACCTCTTTAAACCCAAACCCTCCACCCGCATTTATTCATCTCAAAGACCAAGGGCTCTTGACTGCAGGTGGCAGAGGGTATCCAAACAGCAGTGACTGTTACTAATCCTAGAACTGAGACCAACGAGGTATAGGTGGAAATATTCCATGGCTACTTTGGAACCTTTTGTTCATACATAAGGAAACTGAGATTCGGGAAGTTGGGACCCCCAAGTATTGGGCAGCTGGTGAACTAGCAGCGGGTTGGAACTTTAGGCCTCCTGTATGCCATCTAGGCCTCAGCCCATCACCCCAGTCTCTGGCTGTTCATCCTCCACCTTCTGTATTCTTACCCACTGCAGCAGGGACTCGAGCAAGCCCAGAGTCTGCAGCCTCTCTACTCCTTATCTTCTGCCTAGAGGACATCCCAGCATACCTCCATAGCCTGCTTCTTTAAGGCATGTCTGAAGGTTCTAGAATTTTCTAAGAAGAGACAAGTATGCAGCAGGTATCTGAATAATCATAGAGTTTAAGAAACCCAAAATTTTACCCAGATATGAATTTTTCTCAGAGTAGTGATGGGTGCTTCTGTTAATGAAGAGAGGAAGGGTGCTAGGGACATGGAAACACGTGGTCTCAAGCAGCTGAGAAGAAAAGGTACCACGCCCTTCCGTGGTTGGGCACTGTTACCCAGGAAACCTGCATCTTTCTCCCAGTCAGTGAGGGAGTGCTGGGACCTTGTTCTAAATTCCCAGAGCCTTGTATAATGTCAGGCTTGTCGTGTACACAAGATATCATCCCCTTGTCTACAATCACATTCTGGAGCTGGTCTTCGGGCACCAGTCTATTCCTGCTATTCATTACCTCTGGGCACCATGGTTTCCTTGTGTGCAAGGACATATAAGAGCTCCCACCTCAGGTAACCCCTCTGAGAAAGAAAAGAGTATAAAATTCACCTTGAGAGCACCCCCCCCAATCCCTCAGCCCAGAGCAAGAAAGACAGATGAGAGACAGTAGTTCTGCTCCAGAGTGTGCCCAGCACCAGGCCCTGCTGCCCAGGGCTCCCTGTATGGCTGGAGGGGGCTATGCCCATGTTCCAAGAGTAGAAAAGCTGAGGCACATGATTCTCTCCAGGAACAGCGGCCTGGAGGCAACACTGCCTTCCCATCTTGTCATCCCTACTTACTGCCCAGTAAGTCTTGTGAGCAAAGTCATAGGAAGAAAGAAGCTGGAATTGGACCCTGGGAACAGAGCAGATTTACTGTTGCCCTCAAAGCAGAGGCAGAGATTGGCTGCTCACACAGCCCCGTGGCCTCACCGGCTCGCACTTTTACAGTTCCAGATTCATCTTTGCTGTAGAGTCCATGCCTCAGCCTGCTCATTCATTGAGTTCTTAGGTTCTTTCCCCTTACAGGCATTCTCAGAGTCTGAGGAAAATGAGTCACAGCAGAGTGGTGCTTTCTTAGCGTCTCAGCCTGAGTGTCAGGAGGCCAGATGAGAGGGTAAGCATCACCCCAGGGCCACCCCCACCTGCCTGCCAACTCCTATCACAGCCCCACTCCAGTCTAGCCTGTGGTTTGGACTTTACTGTTTTTCTTTACTTTTAAAAATTTACCTTTTTTCCTTGTGGATTGGTGTTTTGCCTGTATGTCTATGTAAAGGTGTCATATCTTGGAGTTAGAGACAATTGTGGGCTGCCATGTGGTTCGTGGGATGTGAACCCAGGTCCTCTGGAAGAGCAGTCCTTAGCCACTGAGTCATCTCTCGAGCCCCTTGGACTTTCCTCTTAGACTGCTTCCTCCAGCCCCGGCGTCAGAGGTGACACACGTACAGGACATGTGAAGTGTGGCCCATTCACCCCTCTATCTGAGTCATCTCCCTCCTTCCCTTTCTTCCTTCCTCTCTCCTTTGAGACAGCATATGACCAGGTATCATGCACCCCAAGCTGGCTTCAAACTGGTTATATAGCTAAGGATGACCTTGAAGTTCTGATCTTCCTGTCTCCGCTTCCAGAGGGCTGGGATTGCAGGTCTGAGCCACCACACCCACTCACTGCAGTTCTATGGGCTCTCTGTAAGCTAGGCAGGCACTCTACCAAATGAGCTGTATCTCCAACTGTCAACCTGCTTTCCTCGCTTTTTTTCTTGCTTGCTTTTAAATTGCGTTTATTATTATTGTGTATGTGCGTGTGCACACATGGGCAGGCATGCATGCATGTACAAGAATGTTCGTGTGGTGGTCAGAGAACAGCCCTCAGGAGTCAGTTTTCTCCCACTGTGGGTTCTGAAGCTCAAACCCAAGTCATCAGGCTTGAGGGACGAACACTCTGAATCACTGAGCAACCTTGTTGGTCTGCTTTTCTGACACCTCCTTGCCTGACGGTGTCTTCTCCTATGAGTTGAGTCAACCTCCGTTTCCTCATTTGCAGGAGGACAATACATTTCCTCATTTAACTGGAGATTCCTCTAATCTAAAATTCAATTATTAAGCCTAAAAATGAGAGTACTTTATACTTCTGTGCAGGGCATCTGATAGCCCTTTAATGACAGCATGGCTCTAATTAAACAGACAGGTGGGAAGGGAGAGGGTCAGAATTCCTGGTGACACCACCGGGGTGTACTTGAGCTGTGACTGACAGGAGTGGATGGTGCCCGGTTCAAATTCCCCTGGAACTTCAGAGGGCACCATTAGCTGCTGGTCAAATGAGAGCAGCCTACAGGGCTTCCCATACCAGCCCCATTCAACAATGCAAGTCACACAGCAGGGCTGCACGGCGCTGCCGGCTCCACTGTGTGAGCTGCACAAAATCAAAGTTTTCACTTTGCCAGCCCAGAAATGCTGCCAGGTGCTGGCTTGTGGCATTTCTGTCAGAAAGCCAGCTGCCATGAAAGTGGGGTTTACTCCAGCCTGGAATAGCCTCCCGCATTCTCTGCATGGCTTCAGAAGTTAACTCGGGCTCCCTTTCCCTGAAGCTAGAGGAGGAGGAGGAGCCAAGGCTTGCAAGAGTTGGCACCAGTCTGAGAGCCAGATCAACACACCGGAAAAGGATGGAGGCCTGGCTGGATGGGAAAGGATGGATGGCCGTTCAGCAGCCATGCCTCTTCACCCCCAGAGCCCCAAGCCAGAGAATTCAGCTCTCAGGGCTGAAAAAAAAAAAAACCCACAGAGATGGTGTGGGGGAGGAGGGTTCTGAATTTAGGATTTCAGCGCAGTATTAAACCAAAAGGGAAGATTCTTTGAAGAGGTGGATGGGGCCGGATTTAACTCAACAATCAAAGCTTCCCACTGATTTCTCTGCATCCTTCCTCCCTCTCACTTACCTCAGCCTGAGGGTCCCCGGCAAAGGAGTCCTGTGCAAAAGCTCTCCTCTGGCAGGATAAAATCCTGCTGCCTTTGTTTGCTTTTTCTTGCTTTTCTTCCCCCCTTTAAAAACTAACAGTGGTTAGTTCTGGATACAGATTAGTAGCGTGAGGCCTGAAACAGAGGTTGCATAATAGTCTGCTATTGCTGTGATAGGGCTGTATAACACTGGCCCCAGCAACCGATGGATCTCCACAGGGCAATCTGGGTAGCTCTGCTTCAGTCTGCTGGCTGTCTGAGTCTGTCCCTCTTGTCTAATTTGAGGTCCATGGGATCCAGGCATGCTTTCATGGGTATTAGTAGTCATGCTAGAGAAAAATGCCAACATGGGACTTTGTCAAATTGTCTAAATGTGTTCCACTTGATGTATTTTCCTTATGCATGCCAACCAACAGCATCCAAGAACCAGATACTCACTGGGTCTCAGTAAAGCAGAGTCCACTGCTGGTTTACTTCTATCCTCACTGGCTGAGCTGCAGGCTGTCTCTGGAATTACCACCAGCTCCCAACTGGCATCCCCAACCTCTCTGGGACCTATGAGTAATACATCTCTCTCATTCTTGCATCTCATCTCCCCACTGTATTTCATCTTACATATACCACAGAACAAATCCCCCCATCAATGTTCTCCACAATGTCCACTAGAGAGGGACCATATGGTCCAAGCCCCAACAGTGGGCATGCTCAGAGTGTGAGGGCTAAAAAGAATGGAAAGACAGGAGAAGGTTCCGTTCATTCTCAGCCTGATTCATGGCCTGGGTCATGGGCTTCTGCTTCTCAGGTCTGCCTGGATGTCTGTCCTGATTTAGATGAACTCCATTAACCTTGATGCTCTCAGAGCTTCAAGCTCTGTCATCCAGCTAGTCTAAGGCCCCAAATGGAAGTCTACGTCTTGCAAATGGAAAGTTGGGGCTTTCTCAGCCACCATAGCTGTGTGAGCCAATCCTTCATAGTAGGTTATATCTATATCCAGTTCCTGTAACATCCACTGCAGGCAGTTTTTGGGGAGACAGCAATTACTCATTTCCCCCCATGTCCTACCTCATGGACCGAGGGGCTCCCTTCCTCCTGTCATCTCCATCATCACACCACTGTCTCACTTCCATACATGACTTTTCCCCACCTCTGTAAAACACAGCTCCTGGTTCTACAATGATAGGCTCCTCCTCCTAGGGATCTCCTTATTCATGCCTCACTGTGGATACAACCATGTCTCTCTGGAGACACAGAATAAATAGCAGCTCTTAGGAGTCCTGCCCAACTAGCTCCCAACTCTCAACTGGAACTGATGACTCCCTGGCTCCATTAGCCTCATAGTCCCAACAGGTGCTCTGGGAGCATCTTCATTGGCACCTAGAGGAGTCCAGGAGAATGAGAGCGAGAAGATAGAGAACTCAGGTCACAAGAAAGGTAGCTGGTCCCCAATTCCTTGGCCATAGCCAGATGAGTTGAACCCTGCGCATGGGCGTGTGTAACAATTAGCCCCATCTATGTGTGCCATGTCTGTGTTTACTACCCTGCCACATCCTGTGAGAGACCCGCACTGCCAACCAGGGAGCAGGGAGCTGGGAAGCACTGTGCCTTGAAGATGTCAGGAGCCAGGAGGATCAAAGGGCCAGCCCAGAGGCTGCTATCAGCTCCCAAGCACATAACTTTATACAGTTACTGAGATGTGTATATGGCTACTGACACAGGCCTCTAAGGGTATGGGGACACCTGGCTTGTGGGGAGTGCAGAGAGCTTTTAGGTGTGAAGATCAGGAAAACCAGGGTGGCATCTCACACTCTCTAAGTGCCTGGAGTCTGAGGGACAGGTCCCTACTGTCTGCAAACGTAGTGACTTCTGCACCAGCCTCAAGCACCTTTCCAGCAGCAGGGACTCTCACGATTGTCTAAACATTGGAGAGGCTGGTCATCCTTTCTTTCCTTCCCTCGAAGAACAAGTCCAGTGAGGTAACTACCAGGTTCCCGAGGAGCAGTTGAGGAAACAGGCCTAGATGACCTGGCCATGAGGGACCGAGTGAAAGCTTAGCAGCCACTCCCTCTTGCCTTTTCTCAGCTGAGGAGGATTTCAAGGTCATTCTGAAGTCTTGTGCCCATACCTTCCCTGTGGCAGCATGTGCCACTCATGGGTCCTGCTCTAGTCTTAGGTCTTAAGCTCCTGCTGTAGCTGACTCAGCTTCGAAGTTGCCTGACTTTGTAGGAGACACTCAGCATCTGTGGGCAGGGGAGTTTGTTAGGCCTCTCATCTTGCTGCATCCTTCACAAAAGAGTCTTTAAATTGTTTCAACTGAAAATGGGAAGGATCACTAAAGCATAGACTAATTAAACAAGACTTACTCAAAGTCGTAACCCCCTGTGTTAGCCAGGGTTACTGTTGCTGTGATGAAACATCAGGATCAAAACAGGTTGGGGAGGAAACTTTATTCCACATCATAGCTCATCCTTGAAGATGATCAGAGCAGGAACCTGGATGCAGGAGCTGATGCAGAAGCCATGGAGGGGTGCTGCTTACTGTCTTGCTCCCCATGGCTTGCTCAGCCTGCACTCTTATACAACCCAGCACCTCCAGCCCACAGGTAGCTCCACCCACAATGGGCTGGGCCCTCCCCAATGGATCACTAATTAAAAATGTCATAATGGTTTACCTACAGCCCAATCTTATGGAGGTATTTTCTTAATTGAGGTTTCCTCCTCTTAAATGATTCTAGCTTGTGCCAACTTGATGGAAAACCAGCCAGGACAACTCCCAAATATGGACCTGGTTTAAAAAAAAAAAAAAAAAAAGCCCAGGTTGGAGGTTCCTGGTTTTCCCATGGTCTCCATGCTGCAGCTTTTCCATGCTCTCTGCAGCCTCCCAGTTCCTTACAGCTACAACCACTTGAAATATTCTCTCATAGGTCCCTAAGGTGCCAATGGTCAGATATTCAAGAAGAGCACAGAATCCACAAGAGTGGCTGGGCCATCCTGAGGGACAGCTGTTCTCCCTTGTCAGAGGTGAACGGCTTCCAGGCTCCCGCCTATCTGTTGAGGACTTGCTTCTAGGACCTGGCTCCCTTTGTTTGGGATGAGGCTGGTCCCAAGACCCAGGCCCTACCCAGTCTTCACTCTGGCCAGCTCTCCAAGAACTACTCAAAGGTACCCCAAAGCTGTGCTGTCCTCCTGTATCCTTTGGCTCCAGAGCCTTCAAAAGATCATTGTTTGACCTGTAGAATTTTCCTATACCAAGCATGTCCCTTGGTCCTCCCATCACTGGGCTGAGCAAGGGACTCAGACAGACAGCTCTAGGAGTCCACAACTGAATGGTTAGGGGTTTTTGTTTGTTTGTTTTTAGTTTGTGTGTATGCAGGTCTGTCTGGGTGCCTACAATAGCCAGGATAGGCCATCAGATTGCCTGAAACTGGAGTTAGAGATGGTTGTGAACTGCCCAGTGTGGTGCTCCAGTCTGGAAGAACAATGGAGTCATCTCTCTAGTCCAGTGGTTCTTAACCACTACAGTAGTTCCTCATGTTGTGGCCACCCCAAGCATAAAATTAATTTTATTGGTACTTTGTACATGTAATTTTGCTACTGTTATGAATCATAATAACTTTGGAGATGGGCGGCTGCCCAGAGGGTCATGACCCACAGGTTGAGAACTGCTGCTAGCCCCTTCCTGTGACGGTTAGTTTTAGAACTTGAAACCTAGAATCATTGGGAAGGGTTTCAGTGAGGGATTATCTGGACTGGGTTGGGCTGTGGGCATGCCTGGGAAGAAGAAGAAGAATTTTCTTAGGTTCTTTGAAGTGAGAAGACCTATTTCATGTTTAGGGTTTGGGATGTATGGGAGTGGAGAAAGTGAGCTGAGCAGGCATGCGTTTTACTGTCTCTGCTCCTGACTTTGTACAAGATGCTCCTGCCTGATGCTCCTGATGCTGTGACCTTCCTGCTATAATGGACTATAACCTGGAATTGTGAGCTAAAATATGCCTGTTCTCTCCTAAGTTACTTCGGCATGGTATTTTATCATAGCAACTTTGTTTGTCCTGTTGCTGTGATAAAGCACTGGCCCAAACAACTTGGGGGTAGGGTGGTTATTTTCCTTACATTTTACAATCCACCTTCAAGGAAAGTCAGAGCAAGAACCCGGAGGCAGGAGCCATGGAGAAAAGCTGCTCACTGCCTTGCTTCTTATGGCTTGCTCGGTTTGCTTTCTTACACAACCCAGGGCTACCTAATCATGGCTGGCCTCACCCACAGTGGGCTGAACCCACTGACATCAATCATTAATTAGGAAAATGTCCCACAGACATGGCCACAGGTCAATCTGAATGAGGCCATTTCTCAACTGAGGTTCCCCTTTTCTGGGTGACTCTCATTTCTGTCAAAGTAGACCAAACCCAAGCAGCACAGCAACAGAAGAAAAACTAACACACAGCCTGGCTCACCAGCAGGGTGCAGACCCATTGCCTGGGCATCCAATTGCCTCAGGCCTTCAAGACCAATAGATGGTTGCTGCAAGGTAGTCAATAGGTAAGATGACACCCACCCTTGTCCCTCAACCCCACTTTGTGCACATTCCTTAGATAAGACTCCCCCTCCTTTGGGTTCCCTAGACATGGGCTCCTCCCACCTTCCCATGTGGATCACAGTCCCCAGGACAAGAGCTACATCTACTTATTAGCTCTTCCTCCCAAGGTCCCTAGGAGTCCTGGACCCATATACACAGCCACTTCAGGAGTGTCTGGGGGTGGGAGTTTACACACGATGTAGTTGAAAGCAAAGACTATCACTAATGTGGAAAATCCCAATCAAAAAAGAAAAAAAAAAAAAGACCAACCAGGGATGGTATCAAGACCCCAGCTGTGATGATGATCCTTATTTATAATATTCTATCTTATTTACAAACATCAATCATTTTAACTTGAACCTTTCCCTCTAAGTGATCCACAGACATCATTTAATCATCTCTTCATCAAGACTACTCAAAGTCAAAAGCCCTGTGAGTTTAAAGCCGGCTTAGTCAATATAATGAGTTCCAGGCTAGCAAAGGGAATATAGTGAGACCCGTCCTTTCTCAAAAAAAAAAAAAAAAAAAAAAAAAAAAAAAAACAGCAGAAACAACATCCAGCCCCTTCATGGCCTTGACAGGGTGCTCTCAGAAGTGAGACCGTGGCAAACCCTTTCACCCCTTGAGAGCATCATAGTGGGCACAGTGGTGGCACTTCGGTGGCTGCAACAGATTCAGCTGGGCTGCTTCCCACCAGCCTTGTCTCCTGGCCTTCAGAGCCCCTCTTGAGACACCAAGAGAGAGGACATCTGTCCACCAGACCTCAGGTTATATGTGCTGAGCACCCATTCCCGCACGACAACTAAACAGGAAGTCAGACTCCAAAGACTACACATTTAATCTGAACTCATCAAGAAAGAGATGCGGCCATCCTGGCTGAGAGCTCTGGGCTGCAGCTCACTGCTGGCGGTATGAAGTGGATCCTGCGGGGTTTTGGTTGGGTGTGAATGTGAGAGCTTGTGGGAGTGTGTGTGTGTGAATCTGCCATTTTGGTTGTGTGGAGGATTTATGAGGTATGTATATATTCAAGCTTTCGAGTGCTCTCCCTTCTTGGGGGCAGCCTTACCCATGGAGGATTACCCCAGTCCACATCAAGTCCAAAGCCTGATGCTCTTGGTAGCTGACTTTTAGAGCTTTGGGACCTGAAGTCTCCTCATGGCCTCTGAGACTCATTCTGCTCCACTGGTCATTGAGCTCAAATCTCTGCAGCTGGGACTGAGAGGAAGCAGGTAGACTTGCTGGCTAAGCCTGGGCCTCTCCCTGCTCCCCTCACAGCTCATTCTCTGCTGGGAGAGGTGTACAGTTAGCCTTGTACCAGAGTGTCCTAAGGGAGGTATAGCTAGGGTGTCCTAATGGAGGCAAGGCAGACACCCTACTCTCTGCTCTTCCCTGTGGGATTCCCAGGGATTCCCACAAGCATGGGGCCTCCTATATTGTCTTCATCTGATCAGCTCCCACTCTTCCTGACTGAAGCCATGAGGCAGGCCTTCCCTTCCTGCCCCCACATACTTAATCAGGAGTTACTTACACCTAGTCCTGCAGAGGGAATTGCTCTGATAATATCTCTCCTTGAATTGTGCCTGGAATTACAGCTGGAGAATCTCAAAGCCAGGCCTCCCTGCCTCTGATCCCAACCAAGAAAAGGCTAATGGTACATTATGCTGGCCTAGGTAGAGAAGCTTAACTTCTGGCTGACATGGGGCCCTGCCTGTACTGAGGATGCCTGACCACTGAAAAGGCCCAAAGGAAACAGTGATGGCTGAAGGTCCTCAAAGATAGTGCTGGGTGTGGCTGTGTGGCAGGCTATGCAGTGGCCATGAAGTAGGCATTCCCTGAAGGGGCTGTCTAGGGTCATGAATCCCTTGCAAACAGGGAGTTGTTGGATACTTCTAGAATATTCACAGACCATCATGCTCTCCCTGCACCGAGGACCCACCGCTAGCGACACTCTTTTTGTTATCACTGCTATACTGACATTCTGTTCTTGCCTCTTCCCACCTATATTTGATGCCTCTTCCTGCCACATCCCAGACGGCTGAGTCTTGGAAACTTGACTGGGCAACAAGAAAGGACAGACACAGACACGCAGACAGGAAAGCCAGAATCTGGTTGGTCACATAACTCTCTGTTGGAAATACCAGCGACAACCTGGAAGCATAGCGCCTTTACTTCATATACCCAAATCAAGGAGGCAGGTTTACTGTGTGTGGATGAATGAGGAGGCAGGGCTGTCTCTGTAAGGGATCAGCCTCAGGCTGCAGTCATCCATCCACAAGGAGAAAAGTTGTCAACACTCCCCAGGCTGACCTGGGAAGTCTTTGCTGCTCTCATGGGTCTGAGGCACTGGGTCATTGAAATGGCCATGCACATTCACTCCAGACTCTGTCTACTCTGCTCCCTTGCTCAGGGCCTTCTCGGCTCCCTACACCTTCCAGGCTGTGAGTCTGCACTGATAAATTCTCCTTCAGCTTGGGTTCTGTGCAGGAGCAACTGGAGCACCTCAGTTCTCCCTAGCAAGGCTGGCATAAACCTGTCTTCCATCACCCTCCTAACCCACACTACAAATGAGGGATCAAGTTCTTACCTTTCTTGTGGGCATAAAGAAATCCTGGATTTGAGCTAGGCATGGTGACGCACACCTTTAATCCCAGCACTCAGGAGGCAGAGGCAGGCAGATTTCTAAGTTCGAGGCCAGCCTGGTCTACAGAGTGAGTTCCAGGACAGCCAGGTATACAGAGAAACCCTGTTTATTAAAGATAAAAATAAAAAAGAGGCCTGGATTCTGAGGCTTTGTTTTCAAAACCATAGTAAGTCAAAAGCCATAGGCTCCAGGACAGTACCTAGAAGGAGGTACTTAGTTAAAGTGCTGAGCTGCTGGGAGCTGAATGAGATTGTTACTGGCCTGTTTCTCCCAGGCCTTGGGACCATCTGACTCAAGGCTCCCTGTTCACCAGCACCCAAAGCCTGCTCTAAGGCCTTGTGGAAGGTGGAATTCAACCTGAGACAGGGCTTCTGCTTACTGAATATGAAATCCACCCTTAAATGGTGCCAACTGGCTGGTGTCAGGGGAACAGGGCCTAGAAGGGTTCTGGCTCCCATATGGACACATGGAGCTATGCCTCCTGATCCCATTAGTGCTAATCAGATCTGCATGAGAGGATCTCCCTCTCCCCTCCACAGGGAGAATGTGGCTGTGTTTTTGTGCAGCTAGGTATACAGCTGAAACACACGCAACACACCTGCATGTGCTTCACCCTCATAAACACATATGTTTACACATGTTTATGTATATATGTGTGTGTGCTTGTATATGCACAAACATACCCATGTACATATCTATACAATGCTTAAAACCAATATATACATGTGCACAGGCATGCACATGTATGCATACATTGTACATTTGAGATACAGTGTACCATAAATACATAAGCACACAAGTGCATATACATAAAGCACACATGTGTATGTGCATACATATAGCATATGGTGCCTACACACTTTCTTTCCTATACATGCTCCAGAGCAGTCAAGTAACTAGATCCAAAACCGAGGTATGATGGGATGAGACCAGAGTTCCCAGGTGCAATAGGCTATCCTGAACTAGGAGGACAGCACTGAGCCAGGATGGGGCTGGATGCTACAAGGGTCTTAGCAGGTCTCTAGAATCCAGCAAACCAGGGCAGGGGATATTTGTTAAAGGAATTCTATAACAATTTTTAAAAAAATCTACCTTTCTTCTTGTAAAGCTTTCAGTTTAATAACTATTCAGGGCTTACCTTTAAACTCACTGCAGCTTACCACTAAGGACTTTATGACAGATTTGCCACTCATCTGAGAAGTGGCCTGAATCCAGGCTGTTAGAGCTGATAGATTTATCAAAGCTCTTGCTGGCTCAGAGAAGGAAAGAAGCACCCAGAAGCCACGAGAGGAGAAATGGAAGCGAAGGGGAGAATTAGCTAAGGAGACAGCAGCTGTGCTTTGGAAGAGGGGGCCAAGGCAGGGCTTAAAAACTAAATCTCAGAGGATGGAAAGCATCTCTAGTTTCCTAGCAAAGGTGCATATGTTCTTCTCTGCTTCACTGAGGCAGCCCTGCAGACTTCAGCAAGTGTGGGGCAGGCTCAGTTTCAGCGTCCGAGACGACAGTGATATGTGCAGCTCCTACACAGAACCTCATGAGGCCAGGAAATGGGACTCCCTCTGCTGCCCACTGCCCAACTCTAATGTTACTCGAAAATAGCAGCTGAGCTCTAAATTCCCAGCAGATGACTGCTGGGAAGAGTCGCCTCTCTCCAGTTCTCTCCACACCCGTCACGACTCCCCTAGACGGTGGCCTTTAAGCCCTCCATCCTTGCCCTACCTCTGGTCATTCTACTGCTTGTCCCCAGAAGGCTTATGACATAACTTTCTGCATAAACTAAACTGAACTTCCCGGAGAGCTGGCTCAGCACTATGCACCGCTGAGGGTAGTTCCCTGAGAGACCGCTGGAACCAGGGCCTGAGTAGAGATGCCTCCTTCACACGGAGGACTTATCCAATCAACTGAGGTTTCAATAGGACAATAAAGCTGGATTCACTCTGTGATGAGAGGATTCACTCTACCTAAGTGCTCTATCCAGGACACTGACCTTTTCCTGAACTCAGCTCAGAGCCTGGGACTTACCCCTCAACATTTCTGCCTTGGACGGACGGGAATGGGCCCACAAGTGTTTCTGGTCTTCAGCTTGTAAAAGAACAAGAATGGGACTTCTTGCCGTGGGTAAACACTGGAGCCTATTTCTTGTAACAAATATAATGCACGCACGCACACATGCACACATGCACACGCACCCACTGATGCTTCTCTTTCTCTGGAGAACCCTGGCAAACCTAGGATAACTCTTAGCACCATGTCAAAGCCATCTTAAGGAGAGAAGACAACGGTACCCAGACTCCAGTCATGGGAAAGTTGTCTACTTCTCAGCCTTGGCGCTTAGTCCTCACTAGTGTCCTACTGCTCCCATGTCCCCTCTTCCTGATTAGCCACCTGTCTCACTCCTGACCATGCTCCAGAGTCCTCTTCTTTGAAATCGCGGCTTTCTAGATACATCTATTATTGTACCACATCCCACCCATTGTTATCTCCGCCAGACTTTCTCCAGTCCAGTCTGCAGCCACACCTCGTGCAACCCCAGGTCACGTCTGTTAGGATACACAGACGCAGAAAAGGAAAGATACAAATGACAGACTTTCCATCCTCACAGGTTCTTGGCCACTCCTTAGACAACTGCAGTGCTTGTGCACCAAGTGCCAGCCATGCAGGTTTGGTGTTTTCTGAACTGCTAGGGAGTGTTGCTCTCTTGCAGGAGGAGGGGGTCAGTGTTTGGCCTTGGGGGAGGGGCTGGAGGCGGGGTCAGTGTTTGGCCTTGGGGGAGGGGCTGGAGGAGGCGGGGTCAGTGTTTGGCCTTGGGGGAGGGGCTGCTTAGGATGCAGAAGACTTCGGACACTGAGATTTCTAGCTCTGGACCAGAAGAATAGAGATGGACTTCCACTTACCAGTTGTGAATATAAGTAGTTTAAACACTCAAAAAGACCTATGCTCGGGTACCATGTGTCTATCTCCTCACATTTCCCAGCGACTCTCCTGCCTAGCTCTCTCCCAGAATCCTTTTTCCTCCCAGATGTCCCACCTCCCATTTCCTGCCTAAACCATAGGCCATAGTCTTTTTAATTAACAGGTGATACATCCATAAAATACACAAGATATTCTCTCTACATACCACCCTATGCATGCCTCCCACAATTCCCTTGTGAACCTTTCTCACAGTTTCCCTGTGAATCTCTCCCATGGGTATCCCTGACCTTGGTAGTACTATCCCTTGCTGGGATATTCATCCATGGGACCAGCAGGCACACCTTATGAGTCCTTAACCACTTTGATGCTCAGTCCCCCTTTCTGGAATGCTCAGAAAATGCCAAGAGTTCTGGAAGAAAGACTACATGTCCCCTGAAGTTTCCCAATATTCCCTCCTCAAACAGAGCTCAGTGCGGGCAGTGCTCTGACCCCCTGCTGGAGGAAGTGAAACAGAAGAAAGCACAAAGAGTGTCTGAGGCAACAGGTCCAGGTCTACTCACAGGTGAGGCAGCTCTCAGTGGTGGCTGTATCAAGGACAGGACAGGGCCCTTTCTGCAGGACTTCCCAGAGCTTCTCTTGTGCTGGGTAAGAAAAGCACAAGAAAATATTTGAAAACCAACATTTTGTGGACATTCTTCACAGCTCAGGCTCCCTTGCCACATCTATGTCATGAGGGACTCATGCTTGGGTTTAATTCGAGTCGGCAGACTATCAGAGCTGGTGCTGGGGATGCTTGGAGACTTCGATCTATAATTTTCAGCCAAGATCCACACTCGACATCTGGAAATTAAGATGTCAGCATTTGCACACGTCAGCATTCCTGCTGATCTTCCCCACCGCTGGGTGGAAAGATGCTAAAGGTTAAAGGCATGCCCCTGCCTCCTTGAGCCCCAGAGGCCACCTGGACACAGCCACCTGCCAGCAAGCAGCCTCTCCACTCTGGGTGGCACCAATCTCAGCCATTCTTTCCCAAATGCTTCACAGACAGAACCCTCTGTGGGCCACCATCAGTGCCCATCCCTGTATCTCTGCACCATCAGCGCCCATCCCTGTATCTCTGCACCATCAGTTCCCATCCCTGTATCTCTGCACCATCAGTGCCCATCCCTGTATCTCTGCACCATCAGTGCCCATCCCTGTATCTCTGCACCATCAGTTCCCATCCCTGTATTTCTGCACCATCAGTGCCCCATCCCTGTATCTCTGCACCATCAGTGCCCATCCCTGTATCTCTACACCATCAGTGCCCATCCCTGTATCTCTGCACCATCAGTGCCCATCCCTGTATCTCTGCACCATCAGTGCCCATCCCTGTATCTCTGCATCACCAGTACCCCATCTCTGTGTCTCTGCACCATCAGTGCCCATCCCTGTATCTCTGCACCATCAGTGCCCATCCCTGTATCTCTACACCATAAGTGCCCATCCCTGTATCTCTGCACCATCAGTGCCCATCCCTGTATCTCTGCATCACCAGTACCCCATCTCTGTGTCTCTGCACCATCAGTGCCCATCCCTGTATCTCTGCACCATCAGTGCCCATCCCTGTATCTCTACACCATCAGTGCCCATCCCTGTATCTCTGCACCATCAGTGCCCATCCCTGTATCTCTGCATCACCAGTACCCCATCCCTGTATCTCTGCATCACCAGTACCCTATCCCTTTATCTCTGCACCATCAGTACCCCATCCCTGTATCTCTGCAGAGCCTTGCAGCGAAAGGTTGCTCATCCAGGGAAAGCCTCCAGGAGTGAGTCTTAGATGGTAGCTCTGCTGTCTGGAGCCCCACTCCACTGCAGAGGGAGGGATGCACATATGTACAGATTTGTGCTCACAGCCCCGCCTCCCTTCCTATGAGCTAAGTAACCTCGTTATTTTGAGCCTCCGTTTCCTCATCTGAAAAATGCAGTAGCAGATTCTGAGGGGGGAGAGGTGTACAACGAATGTACTCAGTAAATGTCCTGTGGGAGACTGCTCAGAGCATCAAGAGGAGAGACTGGGAGTCAGGGCCTGTAGAAGAGCCACAGGTGCCCTGAGCAACTGATGCACCCTGCTGGAGCCAGCAGAGAAGGGCAGATGGACACACAGCAGGTGCCTGTCCTGAATCAAGGGCTCTGCAGGGTACCAGAGAACAGGGCATGACCCGGTATTCCCAGATCACCATGTCTACTGGCAAGTGGCTCAATTGGCCTGGGTAGAGGTCATCAAAGAGCTGTCCCAGAACTGGCTGTAGAGAAAAAAGTACATAAAAGGGTTGACCTAGCAGTGAGGAAGCAGGGCCATCACTCACTGGGGACTGCAGCCTCTGCAGACTGTGCTGATGACTCAGGCTGCTGCCTGGCCTCAATCCAGACTTGACAAGCAAGCGTGCACCCTACCCCTCCATCCCTTCCCTGTTCCTGCCATCCCAACTTCAGCATGTTAGCATGTCGGGCAGGAGGGTCCTGACCTCAGCAGTCTGCAAACCTCACTGATTCCTGCCAGCAGAAGTCCAGCTACTCCTTGATGGCCTACCTGGGTTGTGATGGGTGTTTCTAGAAGTGAGACAGAGGCCAATGAGAGACAGGGCCTTCAAGCCTCAATCTAGGCCATGGGTTACAGGAACTGTGACCCATCATATGCTCCACAGCTCAGCTCACAGTCATCTTTGCCCCTCTTAATCCCCACTCTGAGTCTCTGAAAGGACTCCATGCAGCTCTATCCTCCTGTGAGCCCCACTAGGGAGGAACCGCCTCCAGGTAGGCTTCAGGGCAAGTACACCTGAGGTGTGCAGAGAAGGCCCCAGGATCTAAAGACCTTGAGCACGAGCCTTAAGGCAGGAATTGGAGCAGAGACCACAGAGGATCTCTGCTCACTGGCCTGCTCCTCATGGATCACTCTACTTGATTAATTTTATACACTTCAGAACCACGTGTCCCTAGGATTGTTCCATTCACTAAAGGGATGAGAGGCCAGCCTCCCACAGCAATCGCTGATCAAGAAGATGCCCCATTAACTTGCTTACAGGCCAATTTGACAGAGAATATTCTCTCTTCCAAGATGACTATAGCTTATGTCAAGTTAACAAAGCCTAATCAACGCTGAGAGCGGGAAACACAAAGACACCCTGCTGCTCTGCAGGCTGCTGCCCATCTCCACAACACCCAGATTGGAGCAGTGACCTGGAATGTCATCGCTTCCTGCAACTGGTTGATTCCTTTCAGCCATCCCTGGTCAATTCTGCCCCTAGTGACAGAGAAACTTTTATGACCACAGTATCATTTTACTATTCTGTGCCTTCGTTTCCTTTGGACTTATAGATATTCTTCTCTAGGCAGAACAGTATGTGCCCTGTAACTATCACTCTCTCGACAGTGATCTTACATGGAAACAAGCCACTTAGAAGTGATGGAGGGGACCCCATCGCTGCCTCTTAGACAGCCTGATTCTCATTTCACACAACTTGTCAAGTCACAGCTAAGGGGACTCAGACACCCTCCAGGCAGAAGCTGCCCAAGCCACACACTGCAAGGTAGAAGAAAAAAGCTTGGTACATCACAGGACACAAAAGTCTTGATGTAAGAACAAATTGGTGTCTTTTACAATGCTGCTTTCTTCAGGAACTGTCTGAACGAGGTGCCCAAAGCCCCATTCCCCAACACACAGATTAATGGGACACCTACCACCTCCAAGCACTCACTCAGAACAGCACTGAGTTAGGGGGCATAACCTTACAGCTCTCTAGTCTGGTGGCCCTGGAATCAATAGGATGCCCCTCTGTCTCAAGATGTTTCCTGGAGAGACTTAAAGAAAGATCAGTTCCCTGCAGATAATGACAGCATTGACCAAGCAAAGAAAACATTCTGTCTGTGACAGTTAATCTTGATCGCCAATTCAAAGAGATCCAGAACCAACAAAGACTGATTTCTGAGCAGGTCTGGAAGGCATGTCCAGGAAGAATTAGTGGAGTGAGGATATCATCCCCTACAGGAGGAAGCGTATTCCAAGGCTATCTGGGTATGAAGAGGTCTGAGGGAACCCGGGGTTGTTTGCGTTTGTTGGTGAGCATATCCTTTCTGTTCCTGCTGGTCTTGTCCTCTATTGTTATCAGATGCTACTTCTTCAGGTCTCCAGGAATCCTCCAGGCCCTCAGCACCAGATTGGGATGTCAGAGCTTGGGGGAATGAGCAGCATCTCTAGTCCTCAAATAGCCACTATGGGACTATTTGACCCAACCTCTACTGTGCAAGCCAGTCTGGTATAACCCTCCTGTGATGCACATCCACCAGCTGGGGACTCTGATGAATGCTCTGTCTCAGACAGGCTTGCTGGACTACTTAGATGAGTGTGGGAGATGCAAAGGCATCTCTGAGAAGCCCCACCTCTTATATTATGGCAAATAGAATCCCAGGGACCATGAAGGGCCTCTCAAGAATCCCATGAGCCTCTAGGACCTCCTCTTCCTCCGTGATGGAGTGCTTACAGTCCACATCTTATGAGAGTTCCATGCAGGTGATCAGAGGTGCTCTTATTCAAGATGGAGTTGGCCCCGCCCTACCCATCTGCTAGGCCTTCACTCCAGTGTGTCACCACTGCAGCCTCTGTAGTGGCCCTGCTTCCTAACACGCAACTCGTCAAGCCACAGCTAAGGGGACTCAGACACCCTCCAGGCAGGTCAAGCAGGAAGCCAATTCCCATGGACTAAGAATTGTGTGGGAAATACATTTAAAATAGAACTCCCCAGTCCCCGCCCAGAAATTCTGTTTTGACAACTTTAGACTCTGGCAAGGACGGTGCTACCATCTGTGACACAGACAGTCCTTCATGGAGAGCGGGGTGTATGGAGCCTTCTTCATAGAGAAGATTATCCTGCTGTGTGTCAGACTTCCTGCTGGGAACTCAGTCCCTAACCCTGTCCTATTGTCTACCCACAGCTCTTCCGTCTGACTACCCAAGTCCCACCCTAGGTCAGAGCCACAACTCTAAGAGGAAAGGACCCCCCCTGCCTACCTGTCTCTCTCATTGTCTGGATATTATTACTACATTGGCTATAACCAGATCACAGTGAACCAGTAGGTTCCTCTGTGCCCCAAACGGAAAATTAATTAAGTTTAAGGCTTCGGGTTACGTAAAACAAATTAAGTCTCTGCTTCACCAATTTATGTCTCTAAACCTTGACTCTCAGTTTACTTAGGATATGAGATTGTTGAATAAAACAGAATATACCTTAAAGAATGGAAGCCATGTGGATATGAGATTACATGAACTGATTCAACTTTAGAACTAGGTCAAAAATAAGGTTTTTAACCCCCGTGCGTGGGAGAACTCCGGGCCGTTGAATTATTCATGTTACTGCACACGCCACTGTTTTAAATGAGACTACTGAACGTTGGTTTGGAAGGTCATTACACCCAGGAAAAATGCAAATGGGTTTTCCTTCTTTTTAATTGTCACAGCCTGAGTATCACCCCCACGTGGAAATGAAATGGAAGCAGGTTCCATCCCTGGTGGGGAGACCAGCTCCTCTACTGGTTCCTCTTTTCAGATGTAGATTGGGAGCCTGTTCCCCAGGGTAACATCTTTCCCATGGAGACCCTGGCTTGGTGGGTGAGGAAGAGAAGGGAGGTACTATTTAAAGCATGTTCTAGTAATCCAATAATAAAGCATCTCTTTCTTGGAGAGGGTGGAATTGGGGGCAAAGCTCAATTAGCCTAGAAAATGTCCCCTCACTCTGACCAGTAAGCATGAACAGTCCTAGCAGGATCACTCCTTGGGGTCCTACAACAGATCTTCCTTCTAGGCGTCCAGATATTGGAACTTGTCCAGGGCTGCTAGCTATTTAATGACATGGGTGTGTGACTCCCCTTTAGTCTCAGCCTGATACTCTTCACTCTGGTCTAGCATTAGCAGGCCTACCAGGAGACAGCATTTCTGGGTAGGAGTTGGGTTGGCCCCCTCTAGAGCACTACAGTCTCATGCCGTGGATGGCTGGCATTCCCTTTGCTTCTGTGCTATATCAGAAACTCCCTCCAACCACTACAATTCATGGTCTACCAGGTGCACAGTCACTGTGGGCAAAGTCAGGAGACTCTCCTCCTCCTGAAGCCACAGGCAGGAGTGGAGAGACATGCTCAGGAAGGTTCCCAGCCCCCAAGCTCCAACAGCCACTTCTGTCCAGAACAGCAATGGCACAGCATAAGCCAAGGGGGGCTTGGGAAAGTGTAGATTCTTTGGGTATGTTCAGCACTCGGGATGCAATGGGATTTCAGGCTCCCAGTCTACATCTAGCTTTCCGAATAAGCCCTTCCCTACACCTAGTAAGTATGTCTCTGATAGTCAGAGGTTATCAGCATTGGCTACTGGCTTGGGTACTCACTGGACCTGAGCCAGCCTCAGGACAAGGCATGCTCAGAATAATCCTACCAAGCCCTACACTCACAGACAGAGCCACACCCCAGAATACAGACAGCTCTCAGCTGGTAGTTGGATATCATGCCATATGACAAAGGAGACAAGTGAAGCCAGGGTCGCAGAGACACAGCCTGCCTCTGTGTCTCTGTAGACAGGATAATGACCTCCAGTAACAATGCCTATGCCCTATTCTCTGGACCTGTGACTGTCATCTTACACAGAAGGGCCTTTGCAGGTAGGACTAAGAGGAAAGGCTGCCTTTTGCCTTCCACTAGCTGATTTGACCTTCTGGCCTACCAGGCATTGAGGGGCCCTGACCCAGGAGCAAAATGTAAAGCTGGCTTGACTGGAAGTTTAGAGGTCAATGGCAGGCAGACTGTGCCACACACACATGTGCCAGGAGGACAGAGCTGGTGCAGGGGAGGCTGCACCAGCTCAGAGAGAAAAGAGCACTTAACAGTTGTCCATTAAACCTCTGGCTCACCTGTGTGCTTGCTCCTGATACTTCCCTTTAAAGGGGGGAGCTGAGATAAAAAGTCCTCGGATCACTTGCCCCCTCAGTGGACACCAGAGAACACAGTGGCGAGTATATACTCTTAGGTAGAGGGAGCTGGCCATGTCCCCTGAGCTGATGGATCTTACACAGGCAGTCACTGTCGATCTCATTCACTATCTATCTGGATCCAACTCCTATACTTGTTGACCTACACTGCTCCCCATCCTGTCTCTTCCACAGGGAAGGTATGCAGGGTCAGCCTTGTCTCTGCATCTTGGCTTCACCTGTCTCCTTGGTCTCCATATTCTGGGGTGGAGTCCTGTATGAACTATCTCTGAGGACACACTTACCATGGTCCCTCATAATTCTGCAGCTGCTAGAAGCAAGAACTTGGTTCCTTGTAGTGGTCAGGGCCTCCCTGGGAGAAGGAGTATGCCAGCTGCTGACTTTGAGTGTGTGTGTGTTTGCATAAGTGTGCCCTCCAGGGTGTGCAGATTCTAGAAGTCAACTCCAGCTGTCTTCTATTGCTCTCCACTCCATTTTTTTGGTGTCAGGGTCTCTCACTGAACCTGGAGCTCTCTGTGTGAGCTAGACTAACAGGCCAGCAAGTTCCTGGATTCTCCTGTTCCCTGCTTACATGAGTTCAGGGATCAGGACTCGAGTCCTTTGCTTGATCAGAAGGCACAGTACCCTCTGAACATCCAGCCTATCCTCTGCTGACTTTGCCTTCATCTCACCCTGGAAATGTACTCAACTTACTTCAGCCTGTGCTCTGAATGTGATGCTCAGGTCAGCTCCTCCACACTACTATCCATTCCAAAAACTCTGACTCCTGCAGAGAGCCGCAGTCCAGCCACCTCATGCCCTACTGCCACCCTGTGGAGAACCTTCCACCCACCTATCAGAGCCATTTCTCTGGCAAGAGTCCTTCCTTATCCTCCTCAGCTGACTCACCTGCAGCCAGAAGTCTAGATCCATCACATGTGGCTCCTGCAACCCATTCCTTGTAAACTGGGTCTAGGCAGTGACCCAGGGTCCACCCCAGGGTTTCTAGCCACCTAGATAATTGAAAAGTACCTTCCTGAGCCAGGCGTGATGGCGCACGCCTTCAATCCCAGCACTCGGGAGGCAGAGGCAGGCGGATTTCTGAGTTCGAGGCCAGCCTGGTCTACAAAGTGAGTGCCAGGACAGCCAGGGCTATACAGAGAAACCCTGTCTCGAAAAACAAAACAAAACAAAACCAAAAAAAAAAAAGAAAGAAAAGTACCTTCCTCCCCTTCCCTAGGCCATTTTGGAGAGTGAACTGCCTCTCTGTGTTTCTGAGAACTTGATGTTTTTCTTCCTCCCATGCCAGCCAAGGAACAATACCATCCAGGTGACTTTGGAAAGTTGGCTTGAGATGTTACCTCTTAAAAAGAAACAAGCAAGCCGGGCGTGGTGGTGCACGCCTTTAATCCCAGCACTTGGGAGGCAGAGGCAGGCGGATTTCTGAGTTCGAGGCCAGCCTGGTCTACAAAGTGAGTGCCAGGACAGCCAGGGCTATACAGAGAAACCCTGTCTCGAAAAACCAAACCAAACCAAACCAAAACAAAACAAAACAAAAAACAAAACAACAACAAAAAAAAGAAGCATTTCTGTGCAGCTGTCAGCATGGATAAACTGTGGACACTGTTCAAGGAACAGACCTGGGTAACTGCCGGCCAAAGTGAGGATAGACCTGTCCCCACCAGTGGTGCAACTGGGAAGCTACAAAGTTCTGGGGACAGGAAAGCATGCCATCTTGAAAGCCAGATTTTTCAGCAGAACAGCTAAGTAGATTAAAGGTGTTAGGGGTGCATGAGTCCTAGTGACTTAAAACTACACAGAGAGGTTCATTAAATACTGATATTTTTTTCAAATGAATGAAGAAAGAAAGAAAGAAAGAAAGAAAGAAAGAAAGAAAGAAAGGGAGGGAGGGAGGAGGGAAAGAAAGAAAGAAAGAAAGAGAAAGAGAGAGAGAGAGAGAGAGAGAGAGAGAGAGATTTCACTTGAGCCTTTGGCTTTCACAGGTACATATACACAAACTTGTATATATGCATAAGAACACTGTTGAATCCAGGCATGGTGGCTCAAACTACTAATCCCAAGATTTAGGATCCACAGGCAGAAGGATTGAGGCTGAGCTATACAGTGAGTTCTGGATAGCCAAGATTATATAGCATGATCGTGGTTTTATTAGAAAGAAAGAAAAAGAAAGAAAGAAAAAAGAAAGAAAGAAAAAAGAAAGAAAGAAAGGAAGGAAGGAAGGAAGGAAGAAAGAAAGAAAGAAAGAAAGAAAGAAAGAAAGAAAGAAAGAAAGAAAGAAAGAGAAAAGAAAGGGAGAGAGAGAAAAAATGTACCTGGACATGATGTTCTCAGTCTCAGCCCTTGAGAATACAACTAAGAAGTGGGAGCTCCCATGGGGAGCTGGAGTGTGCACAGGCACAGTGGCCATGGACAGGGATGCCTGTGTGTCCAGTGTGGTCTGATGTATGTAAGGCTACAAAAGAGCCACAGAAAGAGCAGGGGAGGCCTGGAGGTCCTGGGAACAGGTGAGCCGGACCTACTGATGCATTTTCAGGTTCTGGTGACTCAAGTCTACCACCTCATCTCCCTGGAAAACTGAGGCAGGACGCTAGCAGGTCCATGTCGACCTGAACAAATTGGATTTTGCCTCAAAATAAGAAGTAGAAATGGCTAGGGGTGTTGCTCAGTGGCAGAATACATACTTGCCTAGCATGTGCAAGGCCATGGGTTCAACCCCTAGTACTGTAAAAGATAGGGGACAGGGCATGAGAAAAGGAGAGGAAGAGGAAGGAGAGGAGGGGAAATGAAGGCGGGTGTTGGCACTGGTTGAAGTTTGATGTCCCAGAAAGTTCTCTGACCTTGAAGGTGACATGTGCTGTCCTGCATGTGTGCACCAGGACTTTCTCCCTGTTTGTTAAAGAGTCACACAGCAGAAGAGGAGATCCTACTGTCTTCTGTTAAGCCAGCCCATGACAAAGTGATCAAAAATTTAAAAAAAATTACTCCA
Organism: Mus minutoides; assembly: GCA_902729485.2. Lineage (NCBI taxonomy): Eukaryota > Metazoa > Chordata > Mammalia > Rodentia > Muridae > Mus > Mus minutoides. The sequence goes on along the minus strand of LR750286.1, from coordinate 152,508 downwards.
CTCTTGGGACTAAGTATTATTTGGGATACTAAAACAAATTTTCATCAAAAGATATTATGTAAAAATAAAGTTTATTGTAGGGCTGGAGAGATGGCTCAGCACTTAAGACTGCTCTTCCAGAAGACCTGTTCAATTCTCAGGACTGACATGACAGCTCACAACTATTTGTAACTCCAATTCCAGGGGTTTCAACTCCTTTACACAGATGTATATGTAGGTATGATGGTTTGTATATTATTGGATCAGGGAGTGGCACCAGTTGGAGGTGTGGCCTTGTTAGAATGGGTGTGACCTGGTTGGAGTAGGTGTGGCACTGTGGGTGTGGGTTTAACTCTCACCCCAGTTGCTTGGAAGTCAGTCTTCCACTAACAGCCCTTGGATGAAGACTTATAACTCTCAACTCTGCCTGTGCCATGCCTGGCTCGATACTGCCATGCTCCCACCTTGATGATAATGAACTGAATAGCTGAACCGGTAAGCCAGCCCCAATTAAAGCGTTCCACTGTGTTCCAAATACAAAGTCCCAAAATCCACATTCTTTCAAATAAAAGTATGGTCAGGCCTATCACAGCAATACCCCACTCCTGGTACCAACTTCTGTATTAGTTAGGGTTTTACTGCTGTGAACAGACACCATGACCAAGGCAAGTCTTATAAAAAACAACATTTAACTGGGGCTGGCTTACAGGTTCAGAGGTTCAGTCCATTATCATCAAGGTGGGAGCATGGCAGCATCCAGGCTGTCATGGCGCAGGCAGAGCTGAGAGTTCTAAGTCTTCATCCAAAGGCTGCTAGTGGAAGACTGACTTCCAGGCAACTGGGGTGAGAGTCTTAAGCCCACACCCACAGTGCCACACCTACTCCAACCAGGTCACACCCATTCTAACAAGGCCACACCTCCAACTGGTGCCACTCCCTGATCCAAGAATATACAAACCATCACAGTAGGCAAAACACCAATGCACATAAAAAAATTTTTTTTAATTATATCATTAAGCATACCATTAAAAGTGCATTCAGGCCGGGCAGTGATGGTGCATGCCTTTAATCCCAGCATTTGGGAGACAGAGGCCAGCCTGATCTACAGAGAGAGTTCCAAGATAACCAAGGGCTACACAGAGAAACCCTATCTGTAAAAACAAAACAAAACAAAACAAAACAAACAAACTAACAAAACAAACGAACTAACAAAATAGAACCCCAAAAAGTTTGGGGGTGTTGGTTCCCTGCAGCTGCATGCCATCCACACCCCTCTTCTGGAAGTTCACCTTTAATGGTAAGCCTAACAGAAATCAGGCTACATGCTTATACCTTCAAGTTGGGCAGCTGTCATGATCTCTCTAGACCAGTCTGTGTCCAAAGGTCCATAGAGAGGCTGAAAAAAAAAAAGGCATCAGAAAAAGCTGTGATTGAAGAACAACCCCCAGACCCCATCTTCACCCTCCACCCCCTCTTTTCCATCCCAGGGAATGGTTTGGAGGCCCAGGACTGGCAAGATCAGATGAGGGAAGCTGAGGGTGGAGCCTCAGGCCTTTAAGGTAAATAGTGTCCTGGCAGCTGGGTGAATGAGAAAGACTGTGAAGGCCACTGGGGGCTAGGGAACCGGACCCAAAATCCCACTAGAATTTCCAGGGAGAGGCTCAGAGACAGCTCCACATTGAAGCTGCTTCAGAGAGATGGGTGGTCGTGTTCAGGAGGAGACATCCAATTCGAGTGTTTTGTCTTCCCTGATCCATTCCTGCGGCTGAGGAAGTGACATAGAATGATTTAGCAGGCTGAAAGAATTTAATATGGGGGAAAATTGAGAACGGGGGAGGGGCATAGCCAATCACCAGTCGTCTGCCTCCCTGCCCAGCAAATCTCTAACCAGGCCTGATTGCTCGATCATGGATAGAATGGCCATTTCCTACATTTTGAGCTAAGCTTGCCCTGATGGGTTCTGCCCCGTAGGTATCCTTGCCCATATCTTTCTGGCTAGATCCCTCTCCCCAATCCTATCCAGCCAGATGTTTAGTCATTTAGACTTTATCTTGTGTCTTCATTGGATGGCAGCCCTTCCTCCCAAACACTAGCTTTTTAAGGAGGTGTCCTGATCCTTAGCTACAGTGATTTCCCCTCTGGACCACTGAGGATGAGAAGGGGCGCCGATCCGTAATCCTTGCTAACCTCTGACCTCTCCCTCCTCCCCCGCCCGCTCACTCTCCTGCCTCCTCTTCTCCAAGATTCTTTAGGAAAACAACATACAAACTTAAAATCTGCATGCTAGCGTGTTCAGGAGTCAATTACTACAAGGGAGATATTTCTTCCCAGATGTGAGACTCAGATGCCACCGAGACCCATCTAGCCAGGGAAGAGCACCCTGCCTGGTAACGCGCGTGCGCTCGCTCAGGTCGCTAGGCGGATCGATTTCTCTCTAAAGGGGCAGCAGGACCTTCATCTATGAGAGAGGTGGGGAGGAGGTGTCTGCAACAGGGGCAGGTGTGGGTGTCCGCTCCTTGCTCCTTCCGACCCTCCTACAGCAGGAGGACACCAGAGAGGCAATCGATGCCGTTAATTTTAAAGGTGGGACTTTGTGATGAGGGCTAGTTACTGCGAGTGGAGACCTTCGTTCCGGAAGCAGCCAGATCAAGCTGCTATAAGCCTTTACCCAGGATCTCGAGAACTCAAAGATGCGCGGTGGGGGTGAGGAATGGGGGCGGGGTGCAGCGGACGCTGTGACACCAAGGTCCGTGTTGAGAGCTTTCTAGCTTTCAGGTGTATGTGTGGGGAAGCAGCAGACCGTGCCACCCCGGAGGGCCACTCTTTCACTGAGCCGTGACAAGAGGCTTTGAAGTTGCTGTCTCTGCTAGGCCTCCTTGGCTATCCGGCTCTGCGCAGCACAGCAAGCACCGCGGAGTTCGCTCAGTGGTCCCAACTTTGTCGCTAAGCACTTATTGCAGCCGCTCATTGGACCACGTCGGTGGGGCGAGCACAGTCCTCTGATCTGTGAGCTGGGAAGAGCTCAGCGGTTCATTCACAAATCCGCGCCTACACGTCCCTCCATGGGCTGGGGCAGGGGAGGGAGGATGCTGGGGAGGGGGAGGTCTCATTCCTGTCGCACCCTTCCTTTCCAGCAGACCTTCAAGGCACGAGATTTGTAGGGAGGGGGAGAGCTGGCTTTTGCTTCCCAGGAAAAGCTCTGGAGCAAAGTAGTGTCTTAGTCCTTAGTTCCTAGTGTCTGACTCAGGCTGTGGCGTCGCCTGGAGCTCCTCCTCCCTAGAAGGCTCAGCCCCTGCGTCTTGCTTCAAGCCAGGGGAGGCAAGTGTGGACCCTCATGCCCAACCCATTGCTCCCTCATTGCGCATCTCGCTGAAGTCAGTAAGAATCGCTCTCAAACTGCTTGCCCAGGAAGTTGCTGCCCGGGGCAGATGAGTGAATGGTGGATAACTACAAGGATTTTATTTTCTCCATTCGTGGAGAAAACTTACTCAATGTCGTCCCAGGAGTCGGACACTAAAAGCTCCAAAGAGGAGGTTCCCCTAACCGACAGGGTAAAGCAGAGAGATGAGGCAAGTAGGATTAGGAGATCGGAAAGAGCGACTGTGCTCTAGAGAGACTTCTAATTTGGGGAGGAGAGTCTAGATCACTGGATCCAACCCACACGCAGCACCATCCACTCTAGCAGCACTGTTGAAGTCAGCTCCTGTTGATGCGCGCTGGACCAGCTCACCGGGCTAAACTCAGCGTATGGCCTTTGAACCATGGTTACTCCAGGCGGTCTGGTTCCCTGCTGGCTAAAGGAGCCCTGTGCTCCGCTCTGTAACGCTGGGTCATTCCAGAGGGGAGCGGGGAGAGTGGGCTCCTCTTCTCCGGTTCTGTGTTGTAGAGGGGACCGCTGCCCGTTCCGAGCCAAGAGCCAGGGTGGGCCTGTGCCCAGCTCTTCCCTACTCTACCCCCACTTCTAAGGTCTGCAAAATCCTGTTTCCCCAAAGAGGGAGCTCTCCTTCACACAGCAGGGTTGCTTTTTTGTCGCTTGGTTTTGTGTTTTCCAGAAGATTCTAACATGGAAAGAAAAATCTCCCTGGAGTCAAAGGGTTACAAGCTTGCAATTAGGCTGCTCTCCTGCCCTGGCCTGCACTCACGTTTGTTTTTGTTTTTGTTGGGGGGCGGGGAACTTTCACCCAAATCCATTTTGGCCTGATTCAGGAGAAAACCCCTGGGATAAGGGTTCCAACCTAGAGAGCTGGGTTTTCAGGCCGCAGTCAGGGCTGCTTTGACAGATGCTCTGCTGCACTTGTGTATAGCACAGAAGGCTGAAAGTGTCGCCATGTGACCTTTGTTTGAGAAACCTGTGCTTTGCCTTGTTGGTTGATGTGTTATGATGTTTTAGGACTCAACATTTTCAGGTCCAGGCAGAAAGTATCCAGAGGGACTCCATCCCAGGCGCCCAACACCTGCGGACCCAGAGGCCTCTCAGGGCTTCCAAGGTCAGCCCTGGCAGTGCAGACAGGAACTGAGAAAGAGCGGCTAATTAGAACACCTAGCATTTCTTGCTCCTGATGGATAGGGAAGTGAAAATCCTCAGGAATGTGAGGGCATTAGCTACGAACCTGGGATATCTTTGACATATCCCATTTCTTTGCTCCAGGCCGTGCTAATTCTCCAAACGGTGTAGAGTTGCTCACGATTGTCTTCCTTGAAGAAGTTGTTTGTCTTATGGGATTAACTGCTCAGAGACACACAAAATCCACAAACACCCCGACATAAAATTATCTCAACACAGAGAGGCTCCCAGATAGAGGGAGGAGAGTGGAGATCAATAGCTTCTGGATTTTGCTTTCCTCGGAGCCAGGGGTAAAGAGATGGGAGTAAAGGGAGAGGTGAACATGCTGAGAGCACTCCGTGCCTCTTCATCCCTGCTGGCAGTGAGATGGGACATCTGGCCAGGGTAGGCTGGGCCTTGGCAAACACTGGGGACTAGAGATGTGACACTGGAGACCATTAGAGTGAGTCTATGAAGGTCAAGACGGAGACTTTGTGCTTGAAAAAGGTCACCACGCTTTGATAGCGTTTGTTTCTGAAATTAACACTGGAATTGCCTGGGTGCAGGAACACACACACACACACACACACATACACACACACACACACACACACACATTGCACATCTAAGTATGTGTACAGGTCAATGAAAAGTACACTAAAGAAATGATCAACTGCTAGTCTCAGAGGAATTCCACAATAGTTTAGCAAATAGAAAAAGTTGAGCTGAATTCACAGTTGAGTCACAACTTTATATTTCATAGAGTGAAATTAATTAATTCTATTATTTTAATTTATTCAGTTAAAAATTCTCTCCCTCAAGTTAACCAAGTCCTTGCAAGATAAGCACAGTTCAGTGATGTTCCTTTTGGTTTAGGGGTGCCATCTTCTCCCAGTGAGGTTAGTATCCAAATAGTTCAGTTGGGCCTACCCAGATGGTTACGTTAAACCTGTACTTATATTAATAATGTTATGTTTCCAAAAGAATTCAGAAAGCTGCCTCTCTAACACCTGGCGGGGCCAGAAAAGAAGGTTCTGTCAGGTGAGCCTGCACCAACATTCTCTCTTGAACTTCTTGACTCCCGCCCCCAAGATAAAAAGGAAGAAGATGGGTATTCACCATCTGTACAGATAATGAGATTGACCTCAGACTATTCCTAGAGGGCCACCTTGCAAACCAAGCCCAAGGGTGTAGTCTCTAGACTTGGTGCCACTTTCCTCCTGGATGCCATTGCAGAACTTCGTTGGGCTTCTTAACACCTCAGTGACAGGTGCAGAAGGAAGATCCAATCAGAATCAAATTCTGTGGGCGTTGTGTAAGTCTGTTTGGCTTCGGTGTTAGCTTTCAGAGCGGTGGGCCCTGTTTGGCCTCCCTAGATTCCACATTTGGCCATGAAGATCAGCAGTGAAGCAGAGGAAAGAGTGCCGGCAGGAAAATGGACAGCTGAAGGTAATTTGAGAAAGGCAGGTTTGCCAAGGAGAAACCAAGACTCCTGGTAGAGAAGAGAACGCAGGAAAGCCCAGGTGGTGGCGAGGAAGGGTGTACCAGCACCTGCAACTCAATTTGGAGATCCTCCCTGGAGAGGCTTGAGAGCCTGTCCTCTCTCAGGTGAGCTCAGACACAAAACCTTGACCTCAGGTTTCAACACAGGTTGAAAGTGGTTTCTGCATCCCTCCACTTGGTCTTGGAAGTCTACCCAACCAATGCATCTGTTCTTTCTTTCTTTCTTTCTTTCTTTCTTTCTTTCTTTCTTTCTTTCTTTCTTTCTTTCTTTCTTTCTCCCTACCCCCCACCCCACCCCCGCTCTCCCCGACTGTCTCCCTGTGTCTGGGACTAAAGGATGCCTTCAGTTGGGTCCTACACACACACACACACACACACACACACACACACACACACACACAGTTCCTATAATACCCAAGGAACTCTATTTGAGCCACGCAGCTTTCCCAGATGTTTCTGGCATGCTGTAGCAGGCTGACAGGGCAGCTTTGTGTCAGACTCAGGAGCCCTCTGCCAGCACCAACCCACAGATTCAGCTCTACCAGGCCCGTGGGGTGCTCCTAAAAAGTCCAGGACACAAAGATTAAGGCTCTAGCAGATTATGGCCTGGTGCCCCACAGCCCCTTTTCCAGGCCTGTTTCTATGCAGTTTCACCTCCTCCTTTTCGGGATTATCTGGAGATTTATCTAGCCTCAGTCTAAGTTAGATCACACTCTGCGGGCCCGTCCTCTCTCAGGTGAGCTCAGACACAAAATCTTGACCTCAGTGTCCACGGCCCTTATCCTCTCCACCAGTCTTTCATTTTGGCCTTTGTCTGAAGGTGGGTCGAAATGGCAGCATCAGAAGCCGAGAGAGCTGCTCATCTCATGGATGGAGGCTTCTCTGCCGCTGGCTAACTTCCCACCCAACATCCAAGGCCCAGAGTATGGGTCTCACTCCCGCCAGGATGCAGGGCTGGTTAGCCCGGCCTGATTTTGCTAGGGGAGGGATGTCGATCTCTGGAGCTGCGTCTCTGTCTCTGCCTAGCGATAAACGAAGACGTCGTTCTCCCTGCTTTCCTTCTGTCTTGAGTTAGCACATCACCTAAAACAGGGAGGACAGTGCTAGAAGGTAGAAGGGTTGAGAAAGTCATCTTCCTGGGTCTTCATCTCCAGAATTGGGAAAACAAAACAAAAAGCCCGCAAGGCTGGATGCAACCAGGCATCGGTATCTGCGGCAGCGGCTTTCAATTGCAACCCTCTTCAGAGTTACTAAGTCCACTATGTGGACACCGCTTTCCCCTTTGTGACCTCGGAGGCCTCTCTTTGTCCGCTAGCTTCGGACACACGTAGCAGAGTTCCATGGAGGCGGGTGATTTGCGGGCCCACTGCTGGTCCCTGGTACACGCAGAAGGGAAACGGTGTTCTGAGGCCAGAGCCGCCAGAAGCGCTCCGAGAGGGACAGATGGCCGCTGCTGGTTCCTCTGATAGAGGTCTGCGGCCAAGGGACACTGAAAGCGGAGTAAAGCCTGCGAGCGAGCGCCGTGTCTGAGCCGAAGCTAGGACAAGCTAGGACGCTACTAGCATCTCCCACATCTCAGACCCGGGGTGGAGCAGATCTGGCAAACCAAGAAAGCAATGCCACCCTATCCCAGAAAGTGCAAGAGGCCAGATTGAACCCCCCAAACTAGAAGCCTCCTGAAAGCCAGGAAGCTGTCTGTGATACTTAAAATTTCCCCAGCCCCAGTGCATCTCGGTGTAAAGTACCTTCACCTCAGCTTCGCCTTTTGGAAAGGGTTTCTGCCCTTTGCCTGGTGCGCCTGTTCTTAAGGGTAACTCTTTCCTGAAGTTTTCATTTTGGGTAGCCCAACAGCCACCTCGAGATTTCTTTTGGATTCCTCTATACTTTCTTCACTGTCCTCGCCTTCAGCACCTCCCTTCCTGGGAGGAACCTGAGAACTAGACAGTGCTCTTGGCCTAGCTGGACCTGTCGTGTGTGTGTGTGTGTGTGTGTGTGTGTGTGTGTGTGTGTGTGTGTGTGTGTGTCTGTGTGTGTCTGTGTGTGTGTCTGTGTGGAAAGAGAGAGAGAGAGAGAGAGAGAAGGAGAGAGGAGGAGAGGGACAGGGAGAGGAAGGAGAGAGAGGGGGACAGGGACAGGAACAGGGACAGGGACAGGGACAGAACCAGCCTAGGTGCTGCAGCCAAAACTGTCAGGGTCTCCTCCATTGCAGAGCTGAATTTGAGTCTAGGGCAGCATAAAGAGCAGAGTCCAGCCCCTTGGGTTTATCTAATGCTGGAACAATCTATGGAGCAGAGGTTCCCAAGAAATGAGAAAACACATCAGGTGAAGGCCTAATTACTTTCATGGGACAGGTAGGGAAACAAACTTGAAATTAGTGTAGGAATCTTGGAGCTCTGACAGTCCCTATCACTGTCCAGTTTAGAAGACAAGAAGAAATCAGAGTGCCCATTCGCTAGCTGGTGGTAGTTCAAGTCTCTCTCTCTCTCTCTCTCTCTCTCTCTCTCTCTCTCTCTCTCTCTCTCTCTCTCTCTCCTTTTGGGGGGGGTTTCAAGACAGGGTTTCTTTGTATAGCCCTGGCTGTCCTGGTACTCACTCTGTAGACCAGGTTGGCCTTGAACTCAGAAATCCACCTGCCTCTGCCTCCCAAAGGCATGCACCACCGCTGCCCAGCTGATAGTTCAGGTCTCAAATGTTTTTCTTCCTAAGGATGCTCCCTAACCCACTCGCTGGTCCCATTTTCATGGAGGTAGGTAGACTTCTGAGGTTTCGAGGTTTCTTCTCTTTCTCTGCTTTATCAGTCCCTTACCTAGGAAGGACCCAGCAGGTATTTTCCTAGTCAAAAACTTTGGCGAGGACCCCTTCAGATGAGAAAAATAGTCAGGAAGAGACACCCTTCCCCATAAGTACAGGGTGGCCATTCCACTTAACAGGCCGGTTCCAGCATCTACCCAAACCTACCTCCAGCAGCTTGAGCCTTAAATTCCTGGGGGTGGGTGTCTGTGTGGACTAACATCTGGAACAGCCTTTGGAAGTTATTGCCCCTGCTGAAACCTGCCAGGTAGACAGTATGTGCACAATGAGGTGTTACTTGGAGTGGCTGCCCAAGTCCAGACACAACTGCCAGCCTCCAGATAGCCTGGCAGGCCTCCATGCCTGGGTGCTGTAGGCTCTGGTTCCTGCCCTTCACCAGAAACTGGCAGTTCCTTATAGGAGGCTACCTGGGTTTCAAGTGTGGTAGCCAACAGGCAGGACTTATGAACAACAGCAGCCTGGGGCCAGACACCCAGCAAGCCCTCTGATGTGATCCTAGGCTGTCTGAGGGCTTTTATTATTATGCAACCCTCCTATGCCCCCCCAGCTGCCCTTCTGGATGTTTCTCAAAGTTAATACATTTCCATATTTTTTTCCATGGACTCGGGAGCCTGTAGTAACCAGTATTTTGGTAGGGGAGATAAAAGCAAACTGAAAAGATCTTGGGGGATGTTGGGGAAAGAGAGTTGAGAAGAGCCATTCTGTCAGCAACTGGAAAGAAGTTTAGAGAAGGAATAAAGACAGAGCAAGAGAAAACAAATTGGAGCTCCCCTCCTGTCACAGCATCCCTATTCTTTCAAATTAGCCTTGCTTTCTCCCCAAATCAGCTTAAATGTTTTGATACAAAGGTAAGGAGATCAGTGGCCTGGTGACTCAGCATAGGAATTGGGGAGTATTGATGACTGACTCTCTGTCTCTGTCTCTGTCTCTGTCTCTTCTCTCCATGTCTGTCTGTCTGTCTCTCTCTCTCTCTCTCTCTCTCTCTCTCTCTCTCTCTGTGTGTGTGTGTGTGTGTGTACAGCTGTATTCAGGATCACTTGTGGGGTGATCACTTGGCGGGTTTAGAGGTTTGGCTAAGCAGTCATCACTCATTTCTAAATTAGAAGATCATGTTATAACCCTTCTCAAATAATCCCTTTATTTCTCCTTCCTTAAATGGTGCACTAAAGTGTATTCTCGCATAGATAAAGATCTACGTTGAGGTTCCCGAGGAGCCACTGTCCACGGGTGGGGTGGGATCTTTCCGTATGCATGCGTCTTCTGCACAGGCACAAACATGCATGCTCAGAGTAGGGGGTCTGCAGGTATCTGTGCACTTGCCTGGCGATTAGGACTGCACGCTGCTGGGGGAACCAAAGTGACAATTTTTCCCTCCACCAGCAAAGAAAGCGGGTCACAAACGTCCCTTTGTATCTCGGTACCTCATTTAATCTTATTTATGCATTTTGTGCAAGGAATTGTGGGATCTCACCACACCGTAAACAATATGGGAATGTTAAAAAATAACGATCTTTCGGCGCGTGTCCACTTAGGCGAAGCAGTGACCTGGCGCGACTGTTCACAAGCTTCCTCAGTCTCTCTAACCGAGAGAAGATGAGGAGTGCGAGTGAGCACGGCTGACTCGCCGAAGGATCTGGCTGGGTTATAGGCTCCCGCGCCAGGAGCCCTGAACACGGCCGCTTTAAAGGGGGGAGGGGAGCGGCGGCGGGGGAGGGGCGGCAGGCGGTTCCTGTCACCAAGCTGCCGCGGGCGCGTCACGTGGATGAGCGGCGCGGCTGCCATTGGCCCGAGGCACGTGTCCAGGAGACCGGCCCGCGACGTCACTTGAGGGGGCTCTGTTAAAAATAAGAACAAAAATCCAGAGTGAAAGTGTCTCAGGTTGCGCTAAGTAGCCTGAAATTTTCCCGAGCCCGCGCGAAAGCCGACGCAGCGAAGGCGCGCGGACCGGGAGGGAGGGAGCGCAGGAGGCCCTGCCCGGCCCGGCCTCCCGCCCCTCACTCATGCGGCTCGGGCCGCGGGGCTGCGCGGGGCTCAGCGGGGGCGCAGCCGCTCGCCCGTGGGGCGCCCCGGCCCGCAGCGGGGCGGCGGCCTGGCGCGGGGAGCCCCGGGGCGGGCGGAGCGCAGCGCGGGCCCACGGCCCTCCATGTGCGTGCTGGCGGCTGCGGGCGCGCTGAGAGCCCGCGCCCGGCAGCCTCGAGGGTCGGCCGGGACCGGCGGGTGGCAACGGCCGAGCAGTGGCTGCCCGAGCGGGCCCGAGCGGCAGTGAGCGCGGGCGGCGCGCTGTCTGCATGCGCGCGGCGACGGCGGCGGCGGAGGCGGAGGCGCCGGAGCCCGAGGCTGCTGGCCACCAAAAGGAGCGCGGAGTCGCACGGGCGTCCCGGGTCCCCGGCGTGGTGCGGTGACCATCTAGAGTCCGGTGCGTCGCCAAGACTGGGACCCGCTTCCGTTGAATCGCCCCGCGTCCCGGCCTGCGGGGAGACTGGTGATTTGCTAACGCACTCCGTGGATCTGAACGTGGCTTGGCTCCGAGCGCGCCCGGCGACCTGTAGGACTCCAACCCTGGCCACTGTCGCCGCTCGCGCGCTTGGAGGACTCGGCTGCGTAGGAGCGCGCGGGGCTCGCTGTGTGCCGCGGATCGGCCGGAGGTCGCTTTGGCGGTGGGCCGGTGGAGAGGCGGTTTGGGATTTTCTGTGAAGTATGGAGGAGAGGGATTCCAAGTCCAGCGAGACGGCGGCGGAGGCGCAGAGACAGCCGGAACCCAGCTCCGGCGGCGGCTCAGGCAGCGGCAGCAGCCCGAGCGACTCGGACACCGGCCGCCGGCGGGCTCTGATGCTGCCCGAGGTCCTACAGGCGCCAGGCAACCACCAGCATCCACATCGCATCACCAACTTCTTCATCGATAACATCCTGCGGCCTGAGTTCGGCCGCCGAAAGGACGCGGGGACTTGCTGTGCGGGCGCGGGCGGAGCCAGGGGAGGCGAAGGCGGCGCTGGCACTACCGAGGGAGGCGGCGGCGGCGCAGGCGGAGCCGAGCAGCTACTGGGCGCCAGGGAGTCCCGACCGAACCCAGCGTGCGCACCCAGCGCGGGAGGGCCGCTCTCCGCCGCCGCTGGCGACCCTGCGGTCGACCGAGAAGGAGGCTCCAAGACGCTATCGCCTCACGGTGGTGCCAAAAAACCCGGCGATCCCGGGGGTTCCTTGGATGGAGTGCTCAAGGCCCGGGGCTTGGGCGGCGGTGACCTGTCGGTGAGCTCGGACTCGGACAGCTCTCAAGCCAGCGCCACTCTGGGCGCGCAGCCCATGCTCTGGCCCGCTTGGGTCTACTGCACGCGCTATTCTGACCGGCCTTCTTCAGGTGAGCCCATGGGACTCAGGCCGCTGAGGGGAGGCCCACGGGGTTAGGGAGGGCGCTTCCTAGTAAAATCACATTTTCTCCTGCACACACACACACACACACACACACACACACACACACACACAAACACTCCTCACCGAAGCGGCAAAGAGCAGCAGCCAGGCAGTTGGAAGGACATACAGACCTAGGACAGTAAAAAAGAAATCTCAGTCTCTCTGTTTGTCTCTCACCTCATCTCATCTCTCTCACAGCCTCTCACAGCCTCTTACAGCCTTTCACAGTCTCTCTCTCTCTCTCTCTCTCTCTCTCTCTCTCTCTCTCTCTCTCTCCTTGACCCTGTAAACTCTCTGCCATCCTCAGGCCCATAGTCCCCAGAACTGGTTATTCCAACTCTGGATGCTTTCCTGCTCCATTCTTGGCCTAGTGTGACCGCTGCGAAGGAGCAGAGGAAAAACCACAAGAAAGAAAACTGAGGCACCCTTTGCCAGTTTATCTGATGAACCCTGTAGTTCCATCCTGCAAGCCCGCGGCTTGGAGAAGGTGCAAATATCTCAGAGCCTCCATCAGGCAGAAAGGAACTCTCAAGTGTTTTATAATGCTACCAAGAGTGAGAAGGTGGAGGCTTTCAGAGGGGGGTGTGAAGAGGTTTCGGACAAATTTTCTCCATTCGTTTATAATTTTAAAGACCTTGTAGACGCGGGCCTGCGGTTAGAAAGCGCCATTAGCAATGAGTTTCATTTGTCCATGATCTGAGCTGAGCGAGGCCCTGCTCACCCCAATCCTCAGCTGTTCTACGGGTGTCCTTTACTTATGTTTATAGCAAGACTGAGTCGCTCTCGGCTGCCTTCTTGCAGCATCCTGTTTGTGTCTGCTGAAATCCAGTTTTTTGCTGTTAGACCTGAAATTTGCTCCATTGTTCTCGCCTCCCTCCTTTGTTAATATTTAATTAACATATAGGCTCACAAAGCCGACTGGCCTTGAGTCGCGCTCGGCTTTGTGAGGAGCCAGCGAGTGAGTCCGCGCCATGCCAAGCCCTGGCGGCCCCGGGGATCTTGCAGGATAGCCCGCATGGTTCGCCTCGCAGCTTTCCTAGGCTTAACGAAATCCCTTTCCTGACTGTAAGTAACGTTTCTTTCCTGGGCATTTAAGAAAGAAAGTAGGAGCAGAGGGTACTTGCCAAGATTTGGTTCTGTTTTCTCTAAGTCCCCTAAGTGTTTGCATTTTAAAAGAGAATTCACGGGAAGAGGATCTGAAAGTATGTTTTTCAGATGTTATTTCTCAGAAATAGGAGTTTGAGGAGGTTGGAGTGTGTGTTGCAGGACACGAACCCCAGGGTGGAGGAGACTGGAAGACAGAGCTCTCTTTCTTCCCATGGAGGGAAGGAGCAGAGTTTGAGATCCGCTCCGGAAGTGGGGGGTCAGGTTCGAGCAGGCCAGGCCTCTCCCATGGTCTCACCCTCTCGTCCTAGAAGCCTCCCTCACTGGCCAGGTGTAAGCCAGGTGGTGGGTGCCGAACCCTGCTCCCTCATCCTCAGCATGGATGTGAAGGGGACTGTATGGCGTGCGGGTGTGTGTGACCGTGGGTACACTTAAAACACCGGGGGTTGGATCTGCACTGTACCGGATGTCCTCTGGTGCTCAAAGACCCTTTTGGGCTTGCCCTTCGGTAAGAGCGCCCGGATCCACTTGGCTGGAGGCCAGGGAGTCCTCAGCCGCGGCTGTGCTTGCTGTCCCTGACTGCACTGCACTGAGTAGTGGATGGGAGAGTCTGGTACCGCACCGCCGGTTTCCTCCACCATCCCCGAAGCGCAGGGCAGTGCATTCCGTCCTGGCAGCGTAGGGGGATGGTCCGGCCTTCTCCAGCCTCTTCCGCTTCTAGCGGAAGGGGCCTTGATGGAAGGGCCCGCATGTCTCCAAAGTTGATTCATGCTTCTTACACAGAGAAAGACCCAGAAAGAAGGTCTCAAGTTTTAGCCGGCCCGGATGGTCTTTCTTGCACGGCACCATATGAACCTTGTGACCCCGACAAAGAGACCGACCCCTCTATCCCAAGACCCCTACCACTTTACCCTTTCCCTTTGAAGGCTAGGTCCTGGGACCACACCACCCTCCACACTTGCCCCAAACACTGGCAACTATGTAGGAGGAAGGGGTTAAGGTCAGTTGGGTGTCCTGCTTCTGATGAGGTGGTCCCAGGTCTGGGGTAGAAGGTGAGAGGGACAGGCCACCAAAGTCAGCACCCCTACCCCATAGGAGCCAGGTCCCTTTCCTGGACAGGAGGACTGAAGGGGAGATGCCAGAGACTCAGTGAAGCCTGTGGTGCCCCAATTGGAGTCCTTTAAGGAAACAAACTTGGCCTCGCCAGGCCTCAGCCCTGGCTCCTCCTGGGAACTATACTGCCCTTGGGATCCCGTTGTGGGTTACATAGGAAGGGGACAGGATTCCCCTTGACTGACTAGCCTATTCTTTTCTTCAGTCTTCTCCATCTCCTCTCACCTGTCTCTTGCCCCTTTTGCTAGGATAGACTTGGAAAGAGATAAGGGGAGAAAACAAATGCAAACAAAGCCAGAAAGATTTTGGTTGGGCATTCCTTCAGCTAGCTTTATTAGGATCCCCTAGTTTGTGATAGGCCTTTTAGCTAAATCTGCCAATCCATCTCATTTTCACACACACACACACACCACTTTATTTTTGGTCAGTGGGCACATGCCCAGCCTCAAGTTTATATCACCACCCCCAATGCACAACACAAGCTGTTCTGCCTTGTATGGCCTTGGGCGGGTCATTCCCCCCCACCCCCAGTCTCTGCAAACTCAAGCTTGGGTGCAGTGCGCGGGTTGTGGATAAGCAGGTAGACTCCAGCAGCCAGTAACCTCTGCCCTTTCTCCTCCATGACAACCAGGTCCCAGGTCCCGAAAACCAAAGAAGAAGAATCCTAACAAAGAGGACAAGCGGCCTCGCACGGCCTTCACTGCTGAGCAGCTACAGAGGCTCAAGGCTGAGTTTCAGACCAACAGGTACCTGACAGAGCAGCGGCGCCAGAGTCTGGCACAGGAGCTCAGCCTCAACGAGTCTCAGATCAAGATTTGGTTCCAGAACAAGCGGGCCAAAATCAAGAAAGCCACGGGCAACAAGAACACTTTGGCGGTGCACCTCATGGCGCAGGGCCTGTACAACCATTCCACCACGGCCAAGGAGGGCAAGTCGGACAGCGAGTAGGGCGAGCAGGGCGGGCGGGCCGGCCGGCCAGGTCTAGGGCCGCGCGAAACAATGCAATAATTTAAAAACCGTGAACAAAGGCCAGTGTATAAAGATTATACCAGCATTATCTGTGAAAATCCAGTGTATTAGCTATGGTTCTACAATAATCTATGTACATATAATTTACAGGTGGTGTAAAATCCAAAAATCTGACTATAAAATATTTTTGAGTTCTTTTTTGTGTTTAAGAGGTTATGCTAATTTTATGTTATTATTTTTTTCTGCAAAGGGGACTGTTTAGGGTTTCAATCTTTCTTTCATGTTCTTTTCTCCCTTTTTTAAAAATCCCTTAAACTCCATTTTGGGACATTGGACACTTCTTCCCCCGAAAGAAAAAAATTTAAAACAACTTGCTGAAGTCCAAAGATTTTTATTGCTGCATTTCACAGGACTGTGAACCGAATAAATAGCTCCTATTTGGTCTGTGGGCTCTGCCGCTTGCCTTTGCTGGCTCGGACAGCCAGCGCTGTAGGAAGCGCCAGCCAGCGTGGTGATGGGGAGCTCTGGTGGGGAGAGAGGGCGCAGTTCTTTGCTGAGGTCTGAGAAAGTCCTTGCAGGCCAGCAGCTCTCCGGGAACCTCTCCGCCTGCCTCTCTTCTCAACCACCTCAGAGGCCCGTGCTGGCAGCCACCGTGTGTCTGCGTCTGTGTCGATGACCCCTGTCCGCCACAGCCCCGTAGCGACCTGCCAGCGCCAACTCTCCCGCCACTGTGGCCAGCAGTTGGGGCCTGGGGAGCAGTGGGAGTGTGTTCTGAAGGCTTGAAGGCTTTGCTGCCAGGACAGCTAGCCCTGACCCAAAAGCCCTCACCGAGATAAGCCTTGAGGCCTGGCAGAGCGAGTTGGAATCGTCTTCCTTTCCTTTTTCTTCCCTCTTTTTTATTTTTTCATTTATTTTTAAATGGTAAATACATGTATGTGTACATACTTGTGTATGCATGTGCACGCACACCCCAGGCCTGTGTGAAGCTGGGGTTCTGGATCTCGCAGCTACCTTGACTTTCAAAGGAACTCGAATCCTCCCGAATCTAGAGGACATGTGTAAATAATCATTTCTTATCACTTTTTTGTCTTTTTTGTTTTTTTTTAAGAAAATATACATTTTATTTTTGAAGGTGTGGTACTGTGTAAATTAAATATATTCAATATATCCCTCCAAGTATGTATATATATATATATATATATATATATATATATATATATATATATGCAAACACATTATATGTAACTCCACAATGTCTTCTGTTTAGTGTATGGGAAAAGGTGTCCAAACGTCCACCTGGGGCCAGCACGGTGGCAAGCAAGCCTGTTCTCAGGCTGCCTGCTGAGGACTGATGGTGGATTCCTCTCTTTGCCTTAAACCTCTTTATTTCACTGCGCCAACACTTTCTCTTTGTACATATTCGTGCCAACCTTCTGAAAAGGAAGCTATAAAAACAGAAGTTGTAATTTAAGAGTCTGTGAATAACCATCTGCTGCTTGGGGGTCGGTGGAACACATGCCTTTTAGCAGGAAGCAAATCTGTCCTTTTTTAAGTTTATAAAATGTGCATTTTACAGTATCAAATATTTATAATCTTATGAGAAATGAATGAATGTTCCCTACTTACAACTGTGGTTATCAAAATTGTGACCATTCCAATCTGTGAATTTTTGTGTGTTTAAATTCCTGAAAGTTACATTAAATAAAAAGAAATAACTCTTTATTATAAAATGTTGGGATGGACTTTGTCCATGTCTGTAGATGAGATGGTCTCCCCAGCGCCCAGGTACTACACCTACCCTTGAAACAAGAAACAAGAGAATATTGTTTCTTTTAAATAACAACCTTTAAAAACTTAACATGTAAGCTCAGAATGGAGGGTGGAGGGATGATTTAAACCACGCTGTCTCTGCTCACTGAACTATCTCAATGGATGAAATCTAACAGGTCTCCCCCACCCCTCCCCACTGCCCATAAATGCTGGGTGTAAGAGTTCTCTGTTGGGCTCTGTGGAAGGACTTGTGGTCCTCAAGAGACAATGTCTTCCCCTAAATGCTATTTTTGTTTCTCCCACTTCCAAGCCCCAAAGCAAAGGATCAAAATCTGCAGGACTCAGGGGAAGGGAGCACCGAAGTGGCTGAATCTAAGGCAGTTCATGAAGCCAAACTTACTTGGCTTGAAAGAAATTTGTTTTGTCCTGTTTTGTTTGTTTTTCTCCCAGGAAGAGAAATTCAGAGTGTCAAGGATTGCCTGCTGCCAAGGGTCACACCTTCTAGGTAGTTTCAGTACAACACTGGCGCTATCAGACAGATGTTGGGCCACAGCTCCTGCCACGTAGAAGATCCACAAAGAAGAGAATTGGACTCACTTTGAGGGCACCAAAACCTCTGTTACCCATGAGTGTGGCAGGGTCATCATGGGGTTCAGGGTGACACAGTTCCTTCCTCAAGGCCTCATCTTCTACACATTACTTCAAATGCTGGCACAATTTATATTATTCTATTGGCTTCTCCCATTTTAATAAAATATAGTAACACCCATTTTTTTTTTTTCAAACTGTACCACTGGGAGAGAGGGTTAGATAATAGCCTGGGTCCCACAGGCAGTCCAGCAGACACCCCTGACAATAATGCCAGGTTTTCAGGTTTTTGGTATTGTCTTCTGATAGGGCCCTAAACTGGAAAGGCCTTCAGATCCTTGGTGTTCTTGAGTTACTCTTTGCTCCTGTCTGTATTCCTTTTTTCTTTTGCTTCAAAGGCGTGTAAGCAGAGCTGGTAAGGCACGGGAGCCTTTGGTGCGCTAGACTTACTCTCTCAGCTGGGGTAAGCAGAAAAATACTTCCCACCAGCTGGGAGGGCAAGGCATAGTCAGGATTACTGCAAGTCCTCTAATTCTAACCCTACCTCTGCAATGCTGTGTGCTTTGGAGATGGGCAGGGAGTCCTGCCACTGGGCCCTGGCTAGAAGGAGGTGGGAATCCCAAGTAAGAGGGGAAAGCTCCTTTGTGGAGAAATCTTTGCCTTTTGGATCTCAATTGTTCTCTGCTCCTGCTGATGGCCTGGGTATGTGTCCCTCTTCCCCAAGATGAGCTCATTCTACAGTTCTCCATGACCCACTGAAACTTGGGGAGAACCTAGCAATCCAACCAGGAATAGGTGTGACCTTCAGCCTGTTGGCCCCAGCAATGGAGAAGTGCAGCCGCACTGACTGTGATTAGGTGTTCTTTCTTACCTGGTCTGACAGTAGGAGTCATCTGGGGAGGATCTGGGGGCCTACACAGTCTCTGAACCTGGGGGGGGGGCGTTCAACTCTGTTCAAAGTCTGTCCAATGTGGACTTGGACAGTGCTTCCTTTGGACACTCGCAGGTGACACACCAGTTTGGTTCTTGAGGTTGTTTGTTTTGTTTTCCCTTGAGTGGACAGGACAAATGTAGGAGGACTCGGGCTGCTTGATACTTGGTACTGGATACGCAAATACCCAGGCCCTAGGTATATAAGCCTTCCTACCTGCCCCCGTCAGCCTGGAAGTTTGTTGGCAGCCCTCTGCTTTAGCAGTCAATCTGTCTCCTGCTGCTTTAATCTCCTCCCACCTCCGGTTTTTTTTTTTTTTTTTTTTTTTTTCAGCTTGGGCTCTTCCCTAAAGCTGCTAGGAAGAGTCCCGGCTCCATCGAAGCGACAGCCTGCCAAGAGAAGCCGCCTAGACTGCAGGGTTAATAAGGACTGATGCAGACACAGGGCTGGGCCACCACCCCTGAAGGCAAGGATTGCACGAGCAAGGCAGAAATCACCCTCCTGAGACTGATCTACTTCCATCCTTGAGTTCCCCACGTAGAGCCTCAGGGCTGGGAACTCCTTCTTTGCGCCTTGGTTCCATCTCTGGGGAGGGCTAGGCTGTATCTAGGCCTGGAAGTAGTGGGGGTTGGTGAGCCACAGAGGGGTGCAGCTTGAGGTCCCTGGGACTTCAGGGCAGCAAGGAAGATGGTAGGGAGTGCTGGTGCGCGCAAAGCCCTTAACGTCTCACTGTTGCACGGCTGGAACCCTGAGACGACCATGCCTGTTTTTATTAATAACCTCAAATACCTCATTATGCTTTTGCTGCCTGCCCATAGAAAAGAAAAGGGCATTCTTGAAATCGCCGGAAATGTAATAATATTCATTAAAGTAATTCCTAATTATATGATTTAATCAAGCGTGGTGAGCTTGCGCTTTGCTCTTGCAAAAAAAAAAAAAAAAAAAAACAAAAAAAACCACGAAGGATGGTGTTATTATTGTTGGTGGTGGTACCGGCCTCGTCCTGGCCGCCAGTAAAACTGCCAGCTTCTCAGCAGAGGCCCAGCCCCCTCGGATGGATTTAAGGGTATCCCCTGGAAGCAAGGTTCCTCCGGAAGAACTGCATAATTGTGAGGACCCGGTAAGGCTCAGACCTAGTCCCAAGCAAGGCCGGAGCTACTCCTAAAGAAGGGCAGAGCTTCTTTTTTTGGCCCAAGGGACCATCTGTGTTCCTAGGGGAACACCAGGGAAGCTTTCTGGGAGAGCAGAACTTCGGTCCCGCCTCCTCCAGGGTTGAGTCCCGGGCAGAGCCTGGAGCAGAAACAAAGAGTAGCAGAGAGAGATCTGCCTCCCGGCTGGCTTTTTACCCCCTCAGCCTGGAAAACATCCCAGAGAGCCCTTCCCCCCCCCCCCCGTCCCCACCCCCAAGATACGGAAGAGAGAAGAGCCGAAGGCCCAGTAGCCTGCATGGCTGTTGTGCCCCACGCCACTTGTTCTTTAGAGAGAGGATTCTATGGGCAGCTCAGGCAGGAATGGTCAGCCTTGGGTCCTCTGTGGGGTTCAGGGATGATAGCGGTCACTGTTTGCAGGACCGTCTGAGGCAGGGGTGGGGCTGGGGTGGGTGGAGGGGGGCAGATACGGCCGCTGCTTGCTGCTTGACTCATCTGCCCAGACCTGAAACTTGGCCGCGTGGTCCCGGCGCGTTGCCTGCGGAAGCGGCCGGCTTTTCCCCTTTCTGCTGGTGCATTGGGGTTCTCGCCTCCCGCCAAGTCCTTTGTCTGGATGGGGGCTGTCAGGCTCTGTCATCTTGGGTTGCCCTCCTCCTTTCTCCAACCTCTACCCCCTCCACTAACTTCCTTTTCTCTTTTCTCTCCTCCTTGGATGGATAGTCACAGGCCCCAGCTGCAGCGCAAGGAGCTTCTATCCCTCCTGATGAGCCCTCCTGCTTCTCCGTGGGTCGCTAGGACACCCCTTGGTGCCCCGGGCCTTGCTTCTGAGCTTCTCCTTTAGACTAAAACTCGTCTTATGGTTTTGGAGAGCTTTGCTCTCCGTTCTCAGCAACAGCAATACATCGAATTAAGGAAGTTGGAATTTCATCATATCCAGGCGTTAAGAGAAAGGGCACAATTACCAGCTCTTTGCGAAATTCTGCTGTTACTATGGGCTCCCTTATTTTTTTTTTTTTATTGCAGCATCTTAGCCAGTTTTTCATGTATATTTCGTGTGGTGATATTAAACACACTCGCAAACATCCACAATGCCGTGCAGTCGTCACCATTGCCCTTCATAGAACTAATCTGGCAAAAAGGGACCCAGTCCTTGTCTGGAGCCCCCCACTTTCCTTCCTTTTCTCACCTTCTCCTTCGCTTCAGTCTCTGTTCCACTGCTGTCTGAGCACCTAGAAGGTGCTCATACCACAGCCTCCCCGGGGGCTTCCAGGGCTAAAACCTCAGAGTGAGAGTTGAAACCCTTCAGTTCCTCCAGTGATGCTTGCTTGTTAGCCTCGAAGCCTACAAAGAAAACATAAGGCTGGGCTCCTACATGTGCCCTGGGGACCACTTCGTTCTGTTTTTCATGCAAATAGTCTATCATGTCCCTAGTGTTATAAGAAAGGTGGTTCTATGGAAAGCAACAGAGTTTTGTCTTATTGTGACTTTGTTGTTGCTGTTTTGAAGTTGGGGAGGGACCAAGCAAATGTGTGCGTGCGCACGCGCGCGCTCGCGTGCATGTGTGTTGCACACATGTACACTTGCATGCTATGCCTGTGCTCTGTCACTGAGCTACACCTCTATCCCCAAGTTTTGCCAGCAGATAGCCCTGTGTTCAAATCCCAGCCCTGATGCTTACTTTCTGAGCTACTGTGTTATAGACTCCCTGGGAGTGGAGTCATTCTTTCCCAAACAGAAAGAACATTTACCTAATGGGTTCCCTGCAAGGGCTTTTTGTGAGCTAATGAGCACAAAGGCCTGGTGCTGAATAGGCTCAGCAAGCAGGCAGCTTACTGGCTTACCCTCCTTTGCTGGTAAGTCCCTAGGCTTGCTCACAGCTGCGCCCTTCCAGCGCAGGTGCCTTGGTGCTTCAGGCACCCATATTCTGCTTGCTTTTGCTAACCAATGTGACATCTGTGCAGCCATCTAGGCAAAAATAGAGAAAGGATAGATAGAAGATATAATAGCTAGGAGAGGTATATTTCAGGATAGTCTGATCTATTCAATAAAACTTTCTCACAGAGGGAAAAGCAGAAAGGGGGGAGGAGGAAGGAGGAGAGGGGGAGGGAAGGAGAAAAGAAAAAATAAAATGGAAAGAAAAGCCCACTTGATCATAGCAAGTGGTACAGTAACAGAAAGTAGGGAAACATGGCAGGACTTTCTAGCACTTTCCAGAAATATTTCTTTCACACACTTTGGGAATCTGTGGGGTTTTTTTGTTGTTGTTTTTTTGTTTTTTAATAGTGTATGTTCTTCCTTCTGGGGTATTACTTATTTATTTTTTGAGCCAGGGCTCAGGTATCCCAGGCTGTCCTCACAATCCCTATATAGTCGATGAGGATTTTGAACATTTGATCCTCCTGCCTCTATTTCCCAAATGCTAGAATAAGGACCACCACAGCCAGGTTATTTGGTGTTGGGATGGAACCCAGGGCTCATGAATGCTAGGCAAGTGGTCCCTCTTGATCTGCACTCCAACCTCTACCCTAGGTTTTTGTTTTGTTGTTTGTGTTGGTGAGTGAACCAATGGTCTTCCTAGCATTCTAAGAATCTCCACCCATTTAGCACACACTAGCCCCATTTCAGAATACACATTCCCAACACACACACACACACACACACACACACACACACACTGAGCTTGAATTCAGAATAGGTAAGGCATTCTACTCTGTGCTTCTGTAGCAAACATAAAAATTTCATGCACCTTGTTTTATGGTCCAAATGATATTTTATGCCTTGAATAGAGGTTGCTATGGTAATGAGGCCAACCTCACCCCAAACATGGAAAGGAGAACCTCCCATCAGAAACCAAGGTTTCTGACTGAAGGTCATCTCTAGCCCTTGTTTGGCTTGAGGCTGGTAGTCTGAGCACACCCCTTGCATCAAGCCGTTCCATCATGTGGCTCTTCCCACAAGAATAAATGGGCATCCTTATGATATGAGTGAAGGCTCTAACTAGCCCTTTCCAATTAATTGATGTTCCTATAGCTAAAAGCATAACAGGCTTTGATTACATGCTAACTAGAATGAAGCATAATCCTGAGTTAATTATGGGGAGATAATTTTATAATTATATCATCCTGTTTAAGAAGCAAGGTGTTGTTAATTTCCAATTTTAACAGGAGTGACTACTTAAAAGAGAATAAGCTTAAGCCCACAGCTGTCAAAGACCTCCTGGGCTGTGCCTTGGCTAAAAGTAAGCAGTGGTCACCTGTGTGTGTGTGTGTGTGTGTGTGTGTGTGTGTGTGTGTGTGAGAGAGAGAGAGAGAGAGAGAGAGAGAGAGAGAAAGAGAGAGAAGGTGGAAGCCACTCCCTCCCTCAAGGAACCACAGAAGAGGCTTGTTTAAGAAGAGTACTGCCCAGTACCGCCTTGGCCTGCTCTCCAGAGCTCAGCAGCTTGGATGTGCAAGTGATTCCCAAGGGGAGAGAATACCAGGTCTTTGAGGCACTCCAATGGAATATCAGTGGGATATGAGCATGGACTGAAGGTCAAAGCCCTGGCACCACAAAGACGATCCATCTCTGTTTCTTGCAGAAAGTAGCTGCCACAAACTGTTAGAGCAGGCATGAAGGGCATGAGACATCCATCTGTCTTCCTTCCCACCCTCCAGACGGACTGGAAGAGGTAGTGGATTGTGTTGGAGGAAGGTGACTATGTCAAATGTCATCCTCAGGTGAGTTTGGGCTTCCTCTGATGACTGGCTGGCTTTTCTAAGCAGTTCTGAGGGACATGAAATCAACTGCTCCATTATGGTAGTTGTGGTCACTTGTGAGTGAGAGATATTGGAACACACTCCCTGGGAGATTTATTTTAGCTCAAGGCTTGTGTGAGCATAGTCCAGTACCACCCTGCTCCCCAGTGCTCCCCAGTAATGTTCTGATTTTTCTTCTAAGGTGATCAAAGACCAGTTAGACTTGAGAATTTTTCTTTACACTTTCCTTATACTTCCTAATCATGGGGTAGCTGGCGGAGGCTCATCATGTATTTGTGGGGAGTTAATGCAGAGGTAGGAGTGCCCTGCAGAAAAGAGAATAGCTTGTTGAGGGGAAAGTGTAATGCCAGCTCACAGGAGTCACAGACCCAAGCACCTCTCAGACCTTGTCCCCAAGGCCCTTATGCATGGCTTCAGAAGGGACACAGTACCCACCTCCCGGGCTTGATAGAAGTCATGCACACCCTTCCACACAGGTGAGAACAGTATGGGGCCAAAACAAGGGAGCCATCCCTTGCTTTTACTCCCCGCGGGTTTGGAACTTCTCCACGCTGTCCCAATGCCCTCCCTTCCCCCTACAGGCATATTTTCATTCGTACTTTTTAAAGAAATGCTTCCTGGTCAAGCTTGAATATGCAATGAGGTGCTGGAACTGGAGCTTTGTGGCGGAAATATAATTAAACTGGTGAGAGATGTAAAAGATGAAGAATGGGATGACATCAGACTGATTTCACACTTGGCAGTCCGATAGCTGGGCCCAAGCCGGGCTCGCCACGCAAGGCAGATCAAAGTGCTCTGCCACCACTAAAAAGGCAAAGGGAGACTTAAGTATGCTAATCCCCAGGACAAATATATTTTAATCTTGTTAGAATACAAGTTAATGCTGCAGTGCAGTGCCTGAACTTGGTCAGGCAGTAGAGACCCATTTTTATCTTAGCTATGAATGAGGTGAAGCTCTTGGGTTTTATTCATCAGTAATAAAAGTACATTTATAAAAATGAACCTCTCTTTGGACTGTGTCACCCCACCTTAAGCTTCCCTGGCCAGGGGTTCGGCTCCTGGATCTCCTGGACAGGCCTAGTCCTAAATGGGATCACCTCTCTCCATAGTCTTTCTGTACAGGGTCCTGACAGCTCAGCTCATTTGGTGGAAGAGAAACAGGGAAACTCTGAAATTAATTGAAAGATCTTCCCAGGCCACCCGTCTCCCTTTAGGCCTGTGGTTTGACAACCAGACCAGTTTCTTCTCTCAGCTCTCACTTTAATTTTTACAACATCAATTTTCATTACTATTAATTATTTGCTGAGCTCTGACTGTATATTTGGTGTGGCCTGATTAGCACAAAGCTCTTAGATTTAACCTCCCCATGATGATGAGTGTGAAGGGGTGTGTTTAACCTCCCCGTATGATGGTGTGTGTGTGTGTGTGTGTGTGTGTGTGTGTGTGTGTGTGTGTACTGTCAGTCACACAAAAGAGGGGAGGGAAAAAATCCCCTCTAGTGTTCCCCTTGAAATACAACTGCGAGTAGACCACTGTACAGAGTACAAATGTATCTAACAGCTTGTCTGTGAGACTGAGAGAGGGTGGCGCTGGTGCTGAGCTGTGAGGTCACTGAAGGTTAAACTGCCCTGCAGAACCTGCCTGCTGAATATTGCTAATGGCAGCCGTCTAAAAGGCAATTTCTGTCTCTCTGCTCCAGGGTGTGTTAGAATTCCATCCGCCTCAGGCAGAAACCTGGCTTCCCTGACTGGGAGTCTCTCGTCCCCACATCCCACAGCAGTAAGAGTGCGGAAGGCAAAGCAGAAACACTCAGTCTCCCGGACCTGCTGAAAAGAGGTTGTCTAGCTGCAGGGAGAGATGTCACTCCACCCATCCCAGGTGTCCACAGAGCACACCGGCACAGAATTACCTAATCGCAGCACTGAATAGCAGAATTCAAAGTGCTTGCAGAAGGACACTTAAAGTGACCAGCAAGCAGATATCTGAAGGAAGCCCACAGTCCTGGTCCTGTCTGTCACCTTTAAAGACATCCTAATGCTTGCTTCCTGTGTCTGCTCCCCACGTCACAATTTCCAGACACTTTCTTTTAAACATCCAACTGATATTTTTGTTGTTTGCTTGCTGTGCTGGGGCTGTAAGCCAGAGCAGCACACATGGTAAGTGCTCTATCACTGAGCCACAGCCCAGCCCTCCTGTCTTCAATAGTTATGACACCTAAAATGTGCTGAGTGCCTGCTATGTGCCTATGTACTCATTCACCAGAACTACTATAAACAGTGCTATGGGTTAGAGGACTTGAATATCAAGAACCCACGCCCTGGGTCTGGAGGCTGAGGTCTGCCTTTCTTCCTGAGTTCTGCTCACTATTGCTGGCAGCCCTCTGTGTCCTTGGCTATGAGAGTTATCACTCTAGGCTACATATGCCTCTGTGGCCATGTAGGTCTCCGTCTAAGCACACCTTATTAGTAGACCACTCATTTTATATTTGCTGTCCCTTATAACTTCATACAACCAAGGGGGATTAAACTAGGGTCTCATTTGGCTAGCTAATGTCCAGCTGCCAGCTGTGTGACATCAGTCTTAGACTTTGGCTGGAGTAGTATGGAGTTGCTATGTCACTAGTGACATGTTTGGGCCCAGCTACACTACATACATGAGTTCTACAAGAGACTGTCCCAGATTGTCTGGAAGAATAGCCAGTGCTCTTAACTCTCTCCAGGCCCCATTTAGCATAATTTTTTTTTCATTCCCTGGGATAGTAAGAAATTGAGGGCCAAGGCAATGTTCCTGGGTGCCTGTCCAAGTGACTAGTTAAAAACCTAGCCCTTGGTGGATTTGCCAAGCTATATCCCTGTACAGGGCTGTGTCCACCCCGATAAAGAAAGGTGCTGTTCTGTTTTGCTGAAATGCAACTCACTCACCAAAGTTTGTCCCACTTGTGACTGCCCAGAGGAGGAGACTTCTAATTTTAACAAAAACTATTCAGAGTGCCAGAGAAGGATAGGAGAGCTCAGGAGAGGAGGCAAGGAAGATGCAGGCTCTGCACTGAAGAGAAGTGACGGCCAGGGCCTTTTTATTGAAGACAAACCCAAAGCAAATTGTGACAGGGCTGGAGAGATAGCTTGGTGGTTAAGAGCATCCACTGCTCTCGAGGAGAACCAAGTTTGGGTTCCCAGCATCATTCCCAGGTGTTCACAGCCATCTGTGACTCCAGCTCCAGGGGACCCTACAGCCTCTTCTGGCCTCTGTAGGTACTGTACTATGTGCACATACTCAGTCTCTCTCTCTTTCTCTCTCTCTCACGCATATGTAATTTTTAGTAATAAAGCTTAAAAATTATGTAAATGTCAAAAATTGTCTATTGACAGTTATTTTTCAGAAAGTATGTAACAATGTTTAAAATAGGGTGTATGAAAATTGTGTGTGTGTGTGTGTGTATGTGTGTGTGTGTGTGTGTGTGTGTGTGTGTGTATTGTTCTCTTCTTCCCACCTCCTCCTTTTGAGATAGGTCTCATTATGAGGCTCTGGCTGACATGGAACTTGCTATGTAGACTTGGCTGAGCCCAAACTCAGAAATCCTCCTGCCTTTTCCTCCTCAGTGCTGGGATTAAAGCCTTGTGCTACCAAGGTCAGCTTCTTTCCTCTTGTGGATAGGGTCTTCCTATGTAACCTAGACTGACCTTGGGCTTAGGACTTTCCTATCTCATCCTCCTGAGTCCTGGGATTACAAGGGCTTACTGCCACCCACAGCTAGTCATGAGTGTATACATATATACCGACATATATATGCACATATGATCTTTATAATACTAGAGTGCTATATGTGTGTGCATAAATACACATGCACACATGCCCATATGATTTTTATGGTAGCGGGTGCTATAGAATACTATCCTGAGAGCAAAGAAGCCACTGTCTTTGTAGAGCAGCTATGCCCAGCCCACTTGCAACAGCCTACCAGGGTCAAGCTTGTTCACTGTTCTCACAGAGAAGGCAGTGTGGGGAGGCTCGGTGAACCCTCACCTGATATTTCTGTCACTCTTCTTTGCCATTCTGCCCTAGCACACATGCCTCAGAGTTTAGGTCTCAGGGGGTGCTGAGGTGAATGCAGGGGAAATGAACAGAAGAGACTCTGCTTCACAGCCTGAGGAAGCCATCTTCCATGTTGGTAAAGCCTTTCCAGTGCCCTTGTGCATCCTCACTACACTCTATAATACCAATAACCATAACTGTTCCCCAGGGGAGCTTGGGGAACCATGCTTTGGTCAGTTGTCTCCTCAGCGGAGGAATTCTAGAAACACCAGAAACAAGTCCAGACCATACTATCTATGTGGAGCTGTGTTCCAAGCCTAGAACTCCATTATCCCACCACCCTGCCTTCCCTTCTTGGGATGAAGTTTTTACTGAGGCAACTGCTTCCCTGCTTGGCTCTGGACTTTCCCTCTGGCCAGTGTCCTGTGAGCTGACTCTCCGGCCTCACTCCTGTCCTAGTTTGCTTTCTGTTGCTGTGACAAGCATCATGACAGCTTGGGAAGGACAGGGTTTATTTGGTTTATGTGTCTGATCACTGTCCATCATAGAGAGAAGTCAGGGCAGAAACCTGGAGGTAGAGATTGAAGCAGAAGCCAGGGAAGGGTGCTGCTTACTGGCTTATTCCTCATGGCTTGCTCAGCCTCCCACAGTGGGCTGGGTCCCACCACATCCATCACTAATCAAGAAAACACCCCACAAACTTGCCTTCAGGTGATCTGATAGGGGCAGTTCCTCAGCTAACATTCTGGTGTCCTGTGTCACGTTGACAAACAAACAAACAAACAAAAAAATCAAAAAACCGAGCAGCACAAATTTTTGTGTTTTAGTGAGCAGTATAGGATAGAGGGGGTGCTTGGGTGGCCCAGAGGCCAGGATGATTATTGTGACACACACTATATGTGGACAAAGAGAACAGAATCGTGCATGAAGGGGTACATGCTATATGTGGACAAAGAGAACAGAATCGGAAGTATTAAAAATGATGAGAAATGAACCCTGCTTTATTTAAGATCCCATGGAAGTCTGATGCTTGGTATATTGAATATTCTGACTTCCCTTAAACTCTTGGCTCCTGATGTTGGACAGTCACAAGAGCCCCCTGGCGGGTTTCCCATCTCCTTTCTCGGCTGGAGGCAGTGGGTTCTCTCAGGATGAGCTGTAATTTTTAGAAGAGCCAGATACCAGGGTTCTCAGCAGAAGGTCAAAAAGATCTGGGCTCCCAGGGTCAGAAGCTAGAGCGATACCCAGGAAGGGCCAGGAGAGACTCCTTCCTGGTCACTTCGAGGAAGAAAAGAACTTTGTCCTGCATGTGTCACCCAAACTGAAGCTTCGAGGTTCCCTGGTTTCTTTGAAGCCCAGACTTGAAATGTAGGGCTGGCCTCCTTGTCACTTTATTGTGGGACTCCCCACCTCACCCCCCTGCTCTGGGCCCTGTGGCACCATGGCTTCTCTTCAGTGTATGGAGTTGTCCCTTGTGTAGGACTTCTGGATTTACTATGTGTTCCCAGTGAAGGATGCTAAAGGCATCTTAGGACCAGACCTGATAGTGAGGTGACTTCTGTCTTCCCTCAGCATAGTGTTTTGTATCTAGTGATTGTTATCCCTGGGTGGGACCAAGAACATGGCATGTTTGTGACTAAGGTCTATCTCTCCTCTCCACCAGCCCAGCCCATGAACATGCACAGTGGGCAGCCCTCCTGAGACTTCAGTGAGTTGGCACTGTGATGCTCAACATGACTGTGCCACCAGAGATCCCCCTGATCTGCACGGAACATGTCACCCACAGTGTGCTGCCCGGAGCATGTCATCCCAGCATGCCCACTCCCACTTAGTAGAAGAGGGTGATTTGCAAGTGCCTTTACTGGGATACTCATATGATCTAAGCCATGCACCAGGCTTCAGAAATGCTAAGAGAGGACAACCACAGTAGAGGGCCTGTTGTCCAAGGCCTGGGCAGCAGGGAATAGCTGAAGTAGGACAGCTCCCTTGGCACATGGTCACCTGTGAGATGACAGTTCACACAGAGCCCTACCTTGGGCTTCTAGCATAGGTGATGTCTCCCCTGTGAGCAGGAAGCTTTGGGAAACCCCACCTTACAGAGGGAAGCCTGTGAGCGTCTGAGACTTCTACTGGGATACAGAAAGCCTCTCCCACCCCTACCCCTCTGAAAGTCCTGTTCTTGAGAGTCAGGTTAAAGGGGCTTAGATGGCTGATGTAAATGGGCCTTAAGGACTCTGCCCCAGGGTGCTGTAGGCTGGCAAAGGAGTGAGGTTAGTGGAGAACCACTAAGCCAGACCGGGCCTCCTGGGTGCTCCATCTCTGAGCTGGCAGCCAGCTGTGCAATGAGTCAGGCGGTATACAGAGAACTGGTAGCTCACCCAGGAGACTCTTAAACTAGAGGCAGAGACTCTTGCAGATTTCAGAAAGAGGCCATGCAAGGAAGCTGGTGGATGTGCCTGACATGGGCCAGGTGGTTAACGATGACTGCCATACTGTCGGGGTCTTTTTGGTTGTTAGGCCCCATCTCTGGAGGCCCAGTTAAACACTGGAAGGAGTAACACCTCTTTGCTTCATGGCTAGCACCTGTATTTGGGCTCAGATTAAATGAACGTGTGCTGATCTGTGAAATTTTTCTAGCCAGCACCTTCCATGACTGTGCCTGTGACTTGGCTTTATGAAGCCAGTGAGTCAGTAATTACTCCTGAGGCTGGCTTCCCCTCCAAAGCAGTATGGTTCCAAACACTGATCTTCCCTGAGCCTAGAGCCTGCCCACAGGATGGCTTTCCCTCTCCAGAAGCACCTCCAGGTTTTACCTAACCTCAAGCCCTCCAGACTCCCCTGTCCCTCAAGCTATTATATGCTCAAGATAGCTCACATGAGTTTCCAGCTCAGGATGCAACCTGGAGGTGCTTAGAGACCTTTACAAAATTAATGTCTTGGCTGTTGCTGTGAATTCCCAGGACATGTGTTCACACCATTGCCAAGCAGGAGCTACTGGGGCCCAGCTGGGTGTCTGGGTGGAGGTACCTGTTCCCAGTGAGGTGCTGAATCTCTGAGAGACAACGCAAACATCTTTTCATGGCACTTCCCTGCCCGCCATCTGATGGTAGGGAGGCTGAGAGGGGCACTGAGGTCAGAATCTGAGGAATAGCTGTGTGACTCTGGGAATGTTCCTTATCCTATCTGAGCCCATTTTCTCATGTGTAAAATGGGAGTAGTATTCATATTAGGTGTGTGTGTGTGTGTGTGTGTGTGCTGGATGACAACCTTGGGTGATCTTATTCAGATATATTCCTCTGTGAGGAAAAAAAAAAAGACAATGTTTTTCATTGGCCCCAAACTCAGAAAGCAGGCTAGTTTGTCTAGCTAATCAGCTCAAGGGACTCTTCTCTCTCTCTACCTCTGACCCCAGGGGGATATGCCACATGCCCAGCTTTTTTTTTTCCACATGGGTTTGATGGTTTTGGGGGATTTCTTGCACTTGTACAACACACACTGCACTCACTGAGCCCTCTTCTCAACCCTCATTTTTCATTACTATAATACTTGAGAAAACAACTTTAAGGAAGTGTATGCTTTGCCCATGATTTTACAGGCCACAGTCCATAGTCTTGGCTTCACTGATTCTGGTAAGGGATGGATCTCATAGCCAATGGTGCCAGGAGAATGTGGATAGAGAGGCTACTTATTACTTCATGGCAGAGGAGAAGCAGATTGGCGGAGGGAAGCTCCCTCTACCCACAGACCTGCCTTAAGCCACCTATTTACTCTCTCCAGACCCTACCTCTGAGAATACCCAGGACTTCTCACAATAGTGCCATGGGTCACTATTGGCAAGTGACCTTCATCCATGAGCCTGCAGCTCATATCCAAATCAAAGTGAGAGCTTTCCAGTCAAGGCATGGGAGGAGTGGCTACCTGGGGTCTGCCAACCTCCAAGCCTGAACCAGGTCAGAAGCCAGCTTCATTCAAGACACCTTCCCCCAGCCCCACCCCTTCTGTGCTCTCTTCTCTGGGTTGTCTCCTTCCTTTCCTGCAGGTCATCTCATGACTCCTGACTGGTTCAGTGAGTTCCTCCATCCCAGGTGACAATTCATAGCAATCAGTTCATTGCTTTCCAAGGAAACACAGGAAGATGAAGCAAGCTCTAATAGCTCTGTAGCTTTTCAACGACTTTGTGTTTGTGGATCACAGTGGTAGCCATGTAGGTCTGAAGCCTACTCAACATAGACATACTCACGAATACATCTCTGCAAAGCTAGCATGCGTTAAGAATGGGCCAGGGAAGCAGAGACTTAGCACGGAAGTGTCCTGACTGCTCATAATTCAGACTTACAGGTCTGTGCAGCTGAGGGTCATTCAGAAAACCTGATTTCTCTGGACCCTCCCATGTTCCAACAAGGGTGCAACTGCTGGTGAGGCTCCAGGACATCTGCACTGGAGCTGGCATACCATGGGACAATCTAGTGAAGTCAGCATTCTTAGCCTCTGTGTCAGATGGAGTGGCTCTTGTTCATCTGTAGGGCCTCACAGCTGTCTACCAGCTCTCTCTGTCAGAGCCACTTCAACTAGACACAGAAGAGGATAAGCTCAGGACTTCCAGGCCCCATGGTGTGGAATACTGTGCCTGCTGACCTGGGAGATCTAGCCACCCATCACTCTCTATGCTACTAGGCAGCCCCACTCTATAGACCAGAGAGAAGGCTGTGACTGCCAGGGCCAGGAAGCTGGAGTGGGTGGATGGGGGAGCAGAGTGGAGGGAGGGTATAGGGGACTCTCAGAGAGGAAACTAGGAAAGGGGATAGCATTTGAAATGTAAATGAAGAAAATATCTAATAAAAATAAAAAATAAAAGGAATAATATTTAGGATATTAAAAAAAGCCTACTTTTAATGATGGTTCTTAAACGATTTAACCTCCCTTCTAGCCCACCACCCACAAGTGGTGGTGGGGGGAAGGATACAGAGGAAGTGGATCTGCCTAGAATTTTTTTTATTTTTGAGTAAATCCTATCTGCACTGTCAGGAAATCAGTTCAGTTCACAGGTCAGCAGCAGTAGCTTGATTCACTTGCAAACACTTCACGGATGTACTAGCAGTCCAGTTAAGTAGGGCTTAACTTAACTGCAGCAGGTAGCAGGGTTTGAACCAGCAAGGATGTCAGGAGCAGTTCTTGGCTGTGCTGCTCTCTCAGTGAAGACAGCGAAGACATGAGACCAGCAAGTGTTGCATAGCAAGTCAAGCCCAGCCTCCTTCACTGGCGGCAAGCCTCCTTCACTGGCCGGCAAGCCCTATTTACTCTCCCTCCAGACACGTCCTCCCTCCACGGGGCTTGTCTCAGCACCTGTGTCTGTCTCAGCACGTGGACATCACTCTGCCAATCAGCCCAAGTCCGGGGCAGTGGCAAGAAACTGCAGCACATCACCACAAGTTTTTTGGTGTGTTTCTCCTTTTGGAGTCCTGACAAATGGCACTTGACTACTAACTGTAAGGCAGACCAATGCATGTGTGTCATTAGCAAAGGATCCTTCATTAAATAGCCTTACTCACGCTTGCTTCAGCAGAATATTCTTTCACTTGTGTCTACTTCAGGAAAACCCTTCTTCATGAGTTTGCCCCAGCAAAACACCACTCAACACTTTCCAAAGAACCCTTAAGTTTCCACTTCAAAAAGCATCAGGGAAGACATATTCAATACCCTGTAAGACCAGTGAGAATAAATCTGTGGGACTTTTACCCAACTCTAAACCCCCGGGGCCTGTGGCTACGGTAGGGAGAGGGAGGAACCGCCTTCCTGATCTATTCCTCACTTCAACCTTATTCACTGACACAATCCACACTATGAGCCATCCAGAGTGAGTGTTGAGGCAAGCCCCCACTGTGTGGGATGTTACTGCTTTCTCCCACTGCTGAGATGTATGCTTCTCATGTCAAAATCCACATAATCTCAAGCTTATCATTGTAGCACCTTGGTAATATCAAACTCATCAAATTCATTCATTCCTGTGACCATCACTGCCACCCAGATTGAAGCTCTCCACTTTTCACCCCAGCCTACCTGTGGAGACTAGAGGGGTGTTCTCTCTCTCATTCTCTCTCTCTGTCTGTCTCTCTCATTCTGTTTTCATCTACCTGTCTGCCTCTCTCTGTCTCTCTGTGTATGTGTAGGACAGAGACTGATATTCTTCTCCCTTTATCACTTTCCATCTTGGTTTTTGAGATCACATATCTTACTGAGCCTAAGCTATACAGCTGCCCCAGGAACCCTCTTGCCTCTGCTTTTCCAACACCAGAACTACAGGACAAGCCTGCTTTCTACACAGATGCTGGAAATCTGAACTCAGGTTCTCATTAAACAGCAAACACTTCACTGACTGAGCCATCTCCCCAGCAACTAGAGTAAGACTCTCTGCCTTTCCTCAGCAGACTGTCCTGCCCTGGGCTGGGAGGACATGACACACCGCCTGTACCTCCCATCCAAGTCTCTGGATGCACACTCCCAGGACACTCAGGGTGGAGGGCTCACCTAGACTTGGGCCTCAGTTTGCTTCCCAGGGGTTCACAGTCTGATGCCTCATACAGTGCCTGGGAAGCAGAGGTCATTGAGGGGTCAGGACCCATTCTGCACATTCTCCTGTGCTCATCTGCTGGGTCACTACTCTCTACTGAGATGTCTGTTCTTGGAAGCCCCACTACCAAGGGCAGTGTTTGGGTAGGAACTGGTCTTGGGTAAAGCACACTGGTCATCAAGGTGAACCAGTCTCCTTTCCCCTGAAAACTAATCTTTTGGTCCAGGAGCATGCTGCTTTGGGGGTGGGGGAGCAGCGGATGATCTGTGGCTCTGACAGGTATCGCCAAAGCTCTTGCCCACCTGGGCACAATTTCCATACTGTTACCAGGTGCTCACCCATCTTAGCTTAGGCTTCCTGTCATGGGGTCCAGTTGCTTTGGGTCTTATCACGGGTCCTGTGGATCACATCTTCTTAATGTCTGCGGGACATCTCCCCAGATCTATACTATGAGCTCACTGAGATCTGCCTATTGGTTTGACCATTTCTTTGCTCTCCTTCCTCCCCACTGCTCTTCCTGCAAACCCAAAACAGATGCCTATCCCCTTCCTGATGAGGGAGGGCATGGTGAATGGCTTGCATACCCTTTGGAACTATCCTGGACCCCCTATGCTCCCCAGGTATGTTTAGCC
Organism: Mus minutoides; assembly: GCA_902729485.2. Lineage (NCBI taxonomy): Eukaryota > Metazoa > Chordata > Mammalia > Rodentia > Muridae > Mus > Mus minutoides. Next base: position 117,654 of record LR750286.1, on the reverse strand, counting down.
TTCTGATGACCCACATCCACTCCCTAGCTCTGCACCATCTCTGGTTCTCAGACTCTAGCAGAGAGGTATTGGGATACTTCCCCTCTAGAACCAGGCCAGACAGACCTGAGCAGGATCCTGGCTATGGTCTATGCTAATAAGAGCCCCAAAGTCTCAGGTCAGTTCCTTGGTTTGGGTAGGGAGTCTCACAGGCACCATAACACCAGCCTTGTGGTTCCTCTGTGTTAAGTGCTCAGCTCCTTGGGGTGGAGTTTGCTTCTGCTCTGTTTCACTAGTGTGGAAGCAGGACCCAGTCTCCAGAGGGACCTAAGGGGTTCTTGTACTTAAGCAAAGCATACAGGGGTGTAGCAACTGATTGGAACTTCTCTGAGATTCTAAGTGTATACAGTCCTGTTTGGGATCTTCTCGCCAGGGACCTGGACCCTACATCATCATTATGGCAGAGTTTGGGGACCCTCCTCTGTCCTGGCAAGCTCCTGAGACCATGGTGAGGGTCTGCGTTGTACAGGTGGCTGCGAGTTGAGGAGAGGGCACGGTGCACTTAAGGAGAGCCACTTGCACTGGAATTACCAGATGACCAAAGGTGATGAAGAATGTCTTCTTTGGGTGACATCCAGAGCCACAGGCTGTGTTGGGTTAGGACAGGGGCCTGTTTCTGGGGACCACAGTAGCAGATGGGAGGAGGGTGGGAAAGAGGCAGCCACGGCAGGATCCTGGGAGCGAAGAGCTGGGACAAAGCACGGTGGCTGAATTTGGAAACATGACACAGAGCAGGGCTCTTTGGCTATGTCCTGCTCCTCAGTGTGGGGAGAGGCTGTGACCAGACACCCCTTTTCATTCACTTGGATAACAGCATGGGGCACTGGGCACCCTGGCAATGAGCAAGAATGGCATTTGGTGTTCAGGGCTCTGTATGAGCAGGCTCTTCGCAGCCACAGTCTTGGCTGGTTGGGAGATTGAGGGCCCAGATGGAGTGGGGTGGAGGCAGAATCTGTGGGGATGTGGAGCTAAAAGCTCAGGGCCCCTTTCCCACCCTCTGCTAAGACACCACTGTGAGTACTTACCGTTAAGAAGTTCTCAAGGAGGAGCAAGCTGTGCACGGATGCCGTGAGGAACCCTGAAAAGAGCCAGTGTTGAATGGCTGCTAGGCCTGCATGCATGGCTGCATCTTCTGTGCCGAGTGTGACTTTAACAGGGGAAATACCGCTGCCCAGAGAGAGAGGGAGGCCATCTCTGGAAGTAGCTGCACCTGCTCCCACAGGAATGGGTGCTGGACTGTCCCCCTCTGCCTGCATGCTCAGTGGGGACAGGGAGGCTCAGAAGAGCAGTTGCAGGGTAGGGGAAGGCTAAGACGCCAGTGCAGAGAAGGCCTGGGCAGCAGTCTAATCAGAAAGGCTAAGTTACACCCATGGGCAGAGGCCAGCACTTTCCCATATGCCCAGGATCAAGCAAACTGTTTCATTCAGACACCAGTATCTGACATCTGTGTTCCCCGCACTCCTAGCTCCACTTGGGTCTGTCCAGCTTTACAGTCTCAGTACCTGGACCCAATTTGGTCTCTGAAATATTCTTCCTTTGTCTCCTGGGAGCCCCAAGCTGCTCCGTGTTGCCCTTCCCTGTGGAGGGAAGCTGAGGCAGAGGATGAGCCCCCTTCCTTGCCTCTGGTTGCCATGGCTGACTCCAGGCATCTGGCACTCACGGAAACATGGCTGTGGGCTCTGTGCAGAGGCCAGAATGGCTAAGGTGAAAGACAGAGATTGCTTTAAGTGAGCAAACAGTGTAGAAACAAAAGGAGAGAAGGGGATGGAGACACTCCATCTAAGGCTGGAGAAGGAGAGGGGCAAGCAGCAAGAAGTAGGGGGCTAAAAGGCTTCTCAAAAGGGTTCCTGGGACTGGGTGTGATCCCCACTAGAGGTGCAAAGAGGTGAGGGAGGAGCAGAGACAGGTGGACAGGATGCCCAGAGCTGAGGCAGGAGCATAGAAGAAGTCAGAGTATGAAGGGCAACTGATACAATGTATACATAGATTGTGTGTGATTATCCATCTGTCTGTCTGTCTGTCTGTCTGTCTGTCTATTTATCTATCGATCGATAGATAGTGAGAGCTAGAGTCCCAGAAAATCCTCCATTCCTAGGTCTCTACCTAACCATGGACGGCCAGGTATTGTGATAAAGACACCTGGAGGAGTGAGGGGCAGTGCAGAGAGAGGAGAGAGCTGTCAGGGTGGGGGTGGAAGGCAGCCCAGTAAGACACATGCAGTCAGAGCAGCATCTGCTAGAGGCAGCAATCTGAGTAGCACGCTTACCCTGTCTCACGCTGAAGCTGTGGCCACACATCTGGGGTAGGAAGATAAATAGAGTGACACACAGTAGGACCACAACAAGGCTCCCCTGGGAACAGGGGAGAGTAGGAAGGTGAAGCTGGTCTTTGCTACTGTGTGGGTTCTTCTCTTTTCTACCCTTTATCACCCACTCCTAGTTTCACCCCCTATCACTAGATAGGAGAGAAAAGAAGGATAGAGGAAAGAGAGGGGGAGGGGGAGGGAGAGAGAGAGGGAGGGGAGAAGGGAGAGTGAGGGGAGGAGGAAGGGAGAGGGACAGGGAGAGGGAGGGAGGGAGAGAGGAGCGGGAGAGAGGGAGGGAGGGAGGGGAGGGAAGGAGGGAGGGAAGAAGGGAAGAAGGGAGATATACCTGAATCTAATTTCTTTCTTGTTTCTCCTTTGAACTGGACTACTAACAAACCCCAACCCACGCCCTGAACGATGAACAACCCATGCCCTGAACGATGAACAACCCACCCCCTGAACGATGAACAACCCACCCCCTGAACGATGAACAACCCACGCCCTGAACGATGAACAACCACCCACTCTGCCTCTCCGGTCCCTAGTATTTATGTACTCTCGGAAAAGTTCCCAGAATTACACATCTCACAATCACAGCAACGATCTGCAGCTGGCAAAACCAGGCTTCTGCTAGAGCTTGAGGTAAATTATGGTCAGCTGCTGCAGCTAGCCAGAAGCAGCCCCAAATCTCCATATCTGGGATTAAAATGAAACCATATTCTTATCATAATTTTTTTTAAAATTTTATTTATTATATGTAAATACACTGTAGCTGTCTTCAGACACTCCAGAAGAGGGCACCAGATCTCGTTACGGATGGTTGTGAGCCACCATGTGGATGCTGGGATTTGAACTTATCACCTTCGGAAGAGCAGTTGGGTGCTCTTACCCGCTGAGCCATCTCACCAGCCCCCATAATTTTTAAAGAAAAAAAAATTCCAAAATTGTCACTTTAGAGAGGAACGCTTACAGTACAAAGGCTGCAGAACAAAGTGCCTGGGCTGTAGGGGGGAAAGACTCTCCTAGAAAAGGTGAGAGCGTCAGGTTGCCCATTCCAGCACCAAATAAACTGTGCATGCTTGTGAAGCACTCAGGAAGTGGAGGTAGGAAGGTCAGAAATTCAAGATCATCCTTGGCTACTTAGTGTCAAGTTGTTGGTTGAGGGAGAAGCCATTCTTGTAGACCTTTCTAAAAATGTGCCATCTTAAATCTGTGTTATTGAAGCCTCCTTTCCCCAAATCCTCTTGTTTTGTTTTTTTGTGTGTTTGAATTTTTGTTTTGTTGTTGTAGGTGGTGGTTAACATATGACTCCAGGATCCAGCGTCACGCCACGGGACTGTTATAAGTGGCACCCTCTGTTCACTGGTTAGAAATATCATTTTCTTTCCCAGCTGGCTGCTAGTCCAAGACATTTCATTTCTTCCAGCAATCCATTGTTTATTTATTGCCCTCCCAGAAAGGGGCTCTGGGATGGCATTAGCCAGGCTTACACAGCTAAGAGGCAGTTTCAGAGCCCTTTTGATTAGACAGGTTTGCATGCTGAGTGGATGTTATGTTATCAGTTACATTTCACGAGAAGTATTTGTCATGGCAGCGAGAGTACTGTTAAATCTGTTGGCAGCTTTTGTGAGCAGTCTCTCTATACTGCTGTTTGATTTAGGGTGGAGAGCTCCTCAGATCTCAACAGAGACGGTGCTTTAACACAGAAACTGCACAGAGAGCAAGTGTCTGGAGAACTCAGCCACAAATCGGACAGCTGTATTGCCGCTTTCCCCCAAGGCTCAGGGACCACTGTAGGAGATGGGACAGAAAGAGCCACTTAGATACTGGGGAGGACCAGAGTAAAGTGGTGGACATCACAGGATGACTTCTTTCACTACCTCACAGCAGCTGGAGTTGCTTACTTGAGAAACTAAGCCAGTCAACCTTCCAGCATAGACGGGAGAGGGCTCACGAGCTGCCAGCCCTGGCTGAAGAGCTTTGGAAAGTTGATGGCTTTTGGGTGAGAGCAATTTTCTTCAAGGGTGTGGTCCCTGAGAGGTGAACCCACACCCAGGAGTTTATGGGCAGCACAAGCTGTAGTCAGTGAGCTATAGAAAAAGGGGGAGGAAGAGGAGGAGGAGGAAGAGGAGGAGGAGGAGGAGGAGGAGGAGGAGGAAGAGGAGGAGGAGGAGGAGGAAGAGGAGGAGGAGGAGGAAGAGGAGGAGGAAAAAGAGGGGGAGTTAGAAAGAGAAGGGAGGCAGAGGGTAGATCTAGGAGGAAGTAGGGAACAGGTGGGATTATGCCCAAATTACATTGTATACAAGTATGAGATTCTCAATGAACTAATAAAAACAACATATCTTAAAATGAAAACTAAAATAAATGAGATGCAAAGCTCAGGGAGGGGAAATCTAAGGACTGCGTGTAGATAGAAGCCTGGCTAGCTGCGTTACCCTAGATAGCAACAGATGGCCTCCTAAGTTTCAGGACTCCACACAGGATCCCCAACTTCTGTGACTCAGGACAGGGCTCTGAATGTAGGTCTTGGGAACTTGAGTGGAGGAGGGCTCTGTCCTGGTTTTTGCTAAATGCCCTCTAACTGAACCCAGCCAGCCCTTTTCTCCTGAAAGAAATAAGGTGGGAGAAGGACTACTTCCAGTACCTGTGACCCTGACCAAGTTATTCACAGTATTTATCTTCATGCTCCATTGCAGATGTCTCAGAGGTTGGGTTTACTCAGTATTCCTTAGGAGTTTGTTAAGGACAGCAGCCTAGCATTCAAAAGGGTTGAGAAGGTTGGGTGGGCGTTAGGGACTACTGAACAGCAGAAGGAGGTTTCTGAAGGGGTGGCAGGCTCTCCAGTATAGTGAAAGGAGACAAGCTACTTCAAAGGCCAGTGCCACCATGTAAGCAGAACAAGCAATACACAGAGACACCTGACCTGTGGCAGACTATTTTATTCAGAATGGTCTGTCTCCACGGGGGTCTACTTCTTGAAAATTGTGGCACTGTGCCTGCTTACCACCACCTGGCCAGATAGGGACCCAGTCATTCTAGCCTTCCTGCACATCCTAACCAGTCATGAAGGGCTGGCTTTCCTCTGGTCAACAGATAGGGTCATGTTGTCATCTTTAAGAGTGATCACCTGTGGACAACCCTGCCTGATCTGATTTAATGACTGTTAGCTGCACTGCAGATACCCTTGTGTTCTGAAGGAAAACCACATCGTCAATGTGGTGCCTCCTGATGTCTCAATGTGGGTATCCTGACATCCACAAGGCTCAGGAACACCAGAGTGCCACTGCACTTACAGGGCTGGGACCCTGGAGGCAAAGAGGGGGACCCCAAGCCTGGAGTCTTTTTTCTGAGAAAGGATGTCTAGCTTTGACTTTAGCTTCTTATCTGAATCCAGACTCTGGACTCCATAGCCACAAGATGATTTTAGTGATGTTTCCACACACCACTGTCATGGAGATGAACTGGTATGCTACCAGGGAGGAATCTGGCCACTCACAGCCATAACTGAGGCACTGAGAGCCTGAGTACTTTTAGACACTCAGGACCACCTAGTGGGGGCTCAGGACTCTGAAGGGCTGGGGTACCAAGGGTCCCTTGTCCTTGGGCTAAGGACAGGAGACTTCCCAAACAAGAGCTTTGTCTGGCTATCCTCTTATAGTGGTGCTCCTGAGATCTTTCTTGAACAGGACTGCAGCACCTCACCTATCAGGCACTTCCAGGCGGCATTTGCTTCTTTGCAATGTCATTGGAGGAGAGCTTCTGGAACTTGCAAAAACTGTGGGAACAAAACATGAATCCCTTTATTGTTTATAAGAAGAAAACATGGAAGGTAGTCGCAGTGAATGAAGTACAAATGCCAGAGCCACTGACAGTTGTGTTGTGAGGCACTGACATTCATTTACACACGCTGAAGAGATGGAAAAAAAAAAAGCAGTCTAATTCACACAAGCCCATGTATGTGACCTTCTGCAGGAACGTGTTGAAACAGTCCTCTGGGTTATGGGTCTTAGGACAAAGTTTGTCTGCTTTTTAAAATCTGCACTTTCTAAATATATGTATTCCTTTTACTTCTAATAAAAATGCACACGTGTTTGCTTCTACTTTTTTTTTAAATTTATTTTGTTTGGTCTGGTTCTGTTCACCTTTTTGGGGGGGAGGGGGCCAGGTCTCACTATACTTCTGAGGCTGGTCTCAAACTTGAAATGCCCCTGCCTCAGTTTCCCAATGGGATTACATCATGCCTGATGCTTAGACTAGGCTTCCTTTTTAATTTGTTTAAGATTACTCCTTTTAAATTTTTAGATCTATTTTATTTTAAGTGTCTGAGTGTTTTGCCTGCAAGTATGTGAGTACATTGTGTATGTGCCTGGTGCCTGTGGAGGTCAGAGGGGGCATCACAGTCCCTGGAACTAGAGTTTCATATGATTGTAAGCCACCATGTAGGTTCTGGAAACTGTATTCAGGTCCTGTACAAGAATCCACTCACCATAGTAGACACTCCCATGTCAGGCCTAAAGAGGACAAAATGGACAGAGGTCAACTGGCCGCAGGTCCTGAGTCAGACAACCATACATGGCAGACCAGCTGGCCAAGGGGTCCTGTCCCCTCTTGTGCACTCTATCCAGCCAGGCTTAAATCAGGAAGGAAACAGCCTCTTTATCCTCCTATCCACAGAACTTGTGCTCACCTTGACATTCAAGCAGTGCCCACTCTGTGCCTCCAGGCCAGCAGGACAGCCAGCCCTACAGCTGTTCTGTGTGATTCCTTCTAGAGGCTTGACCCAACACTTCTCATCTCCCTGGAACCCAGACTTACCTGCAGTTGGGGAGCCTGTCACGGAGCCCAGAGGCATGCATGTAACTTGAGTTTTCAGCCAGTATGAAGCCCAGCAAGGACAAGGCCTGAATAAGGCATTCGGGGTAAAAGACAAGGTTGGGCACCTCTCTTCTGCCTGCAGTCCCTGCTCTCTCGTCTCCCTGCTTCTTGTCAGCAGCTGAGATGCTGAGGTTTCGTCACCTCCTCTTATTGGGGTGCTCAGTGTGTTCTTCACTCGACCCATGATGCCTGTACCCTGACAGGGACCAGGGTTTCTCTGGAGACTCCTCACGGCATTCTAGCTGGCCATCCTCCTTGCTACAAGCTAGTTTCTACTTTCCTCTCTCCGCCACATCAACTGTGCATCCTGATCAAGGCCATCTCAGGGGATTTCCCAGTGGCTGGGTATCCCCCATGACCTGCCACAGCAAGGCTAGCATACTTAGGTTAACCACAAGGCTCCTAACCACTGGAGATATTTTCCCATCCTGGACCTAGTATGGACATTACAAGACTGACTTCTTTTGTGATCAAGGAGCTGTTAGGACAAAGGGTACATTTTATATTTTTGAATGGTGGACACCTGAAGTCTATGTGTGGAGGATTAGACGGAGAGAGGAGAGGCAGCTATTCTGAATCAGTCATCTACCACCCAGCATGACTAGCCAGGTCCCAAAGTGAGCTTTCCACCTTGAGATGCTGAACTCCATCCCACAGTTTTGGGGAGAAGCCTTTCTCCAGATGTGGCATAGTGAATCTTGGATTTATAGTCCAGCCTATGAGATGCACTGGAGCTGTGCACTGGGAATTCGAGGTGTAAATCAATAAGAAAGTAATAGGAAGGGGCCCAGCCCCCAGCTCATCACTCATCCTTCAGATAAGGCTTTGTCCGAACCACACTGTTCCCTTGGGACCCTTATTGACCGTCCAGAATAGCTCCTGTTCAAGGACACAGGCTGCTCAGAGGGGGCTGAGAGTTGGTAAGGGAATCCAGATGACCCAGAGAATAAATAAGCAGACCTAACTCCTTGTCCACTGTCCCCAGCTCTGCCTGTCCCTGGCCTTGGCTCCACTGCATGGTGGCAGGGCTGTGACAGATCTCCACCTCTCCCACCTTCCTGCCCTGACAGGAGAGTAGAGCTGCTCACCACAGGAGGAAGGGTTTGTGTCTGGGAGTCAATCATCAGGAACTATACAGAAAGAATGGGAGAGGGGATTTGTGTGATGTGAGACTCACTCACTGGAAGAGAGAAGAGCAAGACTTGGAAACAATGTGAACCTGCATTCAGGCAGTCTGTCCCATGCTGCCCCCACACAGCCCTCCCCCGAGCTCTGCTTCCACTCTGCTGTGTCCATGCTGAAGGGCTTGGGGGGCCAGTGTCCACTCACTCACCTCTTCCCTCCAGCTCAGTGCTGCTCAGCTGAAGAAGGGCTTTTCCATCCCACTGGTGGGTACCCACAAGAGAGATACAACACCGCCCCGTGATCAGCCCTAGTCCAGGCCAGGTATGGGTTCCCAGGCTAGGTAGGACTCACTAGGGGAATGATGGCACTAACTGGCTATCTCCTTTGCCCACTATTTGGAGTGTCACTTACAAAGCATACTGGACCCATTAATGTTAGGATATTCGTAACCAGGGTTTTGATTACATTAAAGCCAGTTGAAGCATCTGTTTTTATTCTAATTATCTGTTACCCTGTGTGGGACCTGCTTTTGTATCAGAGTTCCCATCTTAGTAGAGCTTTTGTTAAATAGGAGCAGATAGTCTATTTCCTAGTGTTGTGCTTTCTTCCATAACACAGGGGTGCCAGAGTGCTTCAGCCTGAAGAACAACAGAGCCATAAAGATGACTTCCACAAGATTGTTGACTGAAATCTGTCACTGCAGCGTCACTTTGGGATTACAGTCTCCCTTTATCTGCTGATTTCAGAAAATGCGCTGTGGAGAAATTCCCACTCACTCTGAAAGCCGCTGAGGCAAACCATCACAGAAAACTCCAGGAGTATGTGATAGCCTTGCTGTTGTGATGTTTAAAGGTAGCAACAATTGTTTAATTGAGTCCCAGCCATGCTCAATTGGCTGACATTGGACATTCATTCCTCAACTTGGGGAGATGAGCCTGCCCTAGGGGACACTTCAGCCCCCTCAGCAGCTCTTTGGGAAGGAATGTGCATCGCCCAGGTTCCAGTTCTTTCCCCCTCAGTGGTTGGAGGGAACGAGACCATCCACTGAGTCATTTGCTTTCCTAGTCAAGCTTCTGTTTCTTACTGTGTTTGGAGGACACAAAGGATCAGATAGGATGCTTTAGATCTGTGGCCCACAATCCTGGCACAGTACAAGATTCTGTCTTCCACAAAACTTTTGTTTTCCAGCAAGTTAATATTTGAAAATATTTTTGCAGCTATCTTACTGTTGAGATGGGATCATTTCTTTTGTAATTTAAAATATTTTTCCCTTTCTGAAATGATATTGAAGACAAGTTTTCAAGATGAGAAGTATAGGAATGTTGTGTTTTCTGGAAGGACTTTCATTTTCAGATACTATTTCTCCAAGATTTTTCTAGAGTCATCAAATCTCCAAATATGCTTTCCATCTCCCAATTTTATTTCCCTATGTGTTTTAACCTTTATATCTAAGTTTCTTTCTACTTATATATTTACCTACCCATCTACTCACTAATCCATCCATCCATCTGCCTACCCACTGACCCATCTGTCTGTCCACTTAACTCACCTACTGACTCATCCATCCATCCATCCATCCACCATCCAGTTACCCACCCACTGACCCACCCATCCATCCATCCAACCCATCTACCAAGCATCCATCCATCACCCATCCTTCCACTCACTTCTGGACTTTCTCGGCTAATCAGAAGAGGAGCGAGACTGTCTCCACATACTGCCCTTCTAAGGCAAACCTCCTGCCAGTGGTGAAGAAGTGACAGGAAGTAGATTAACCAACATTACATAAAGACCATCACCTTTCCCACAGGACAGAGGATGACAAGGCATGACTGTAACCCCTGACTCACACATGTCTAGGCCGGGGCAGGAAGTACTTCAGCGAAACCATGCCATTTACTGTATCTTTTCCTAGGTGACTCTTAGGCCATATTTTGGCTTCATTTATTGCATTTGATCTTTTCTATTCACCTTTTTTCTTTTGTCTAAAAGCAAATACACTTAAGAAGAGAATTATATTGCAGTCAGGAAGTTATAACAAAACCACACTGGTCTCTTACAAGTATAGTTTTCTTGCAATAATTTAATGTAGGTACCAATGGTGCCACATTCTACTGATTGGCCTTTAACATTTCTAAGTCTAAGATTAGCTCACAAGTTTATATCAAGTTTAAGAGCAGACCAACAAACATATACAAGATTGACTTCCCCCAATATCCTACCGTGTTGATTTTTGTTAACTCTGAGAAATTTTCACCTTGCTGCTTGGTATTTGTTTCATTTGCTTGCTTTTAGTGTTGAGTGGTTCTCTCTGGCTATTCACCTTACTTTGTATTTGGTGTCATTTTAAAGTCAGGAGAATGGCGGCCAGTACAGCTTCTCTCTCCTATGGCAAAGCAGGCATCTCACAAGAAACAGGCAGAGAGACCGTGGCTCTGGCTCATTCTCAGTCAAACCAAGATTTAATCAGCAACTCAGTAAGCCATAGGCATTTACATGAGCTCAGCAAGCTTGGTATGGAAAAGAATTAAAAAAAAAAAAAAAGAGTCATGAGTTAGCCAAACCACTGGTAAGATCTAAGACCCTGCTTGGTGAGAAATCCAGGACAATTTCTAATGCCGAGAGCCTGACGCTCCATCTACACAAAGGTGCCAGCAGGTGAAGAGCAGCCTGATAACCACACCCTCAGCCTTGTTCCCAGAAGGCAAATCTTAGGAAACGGGACCCTAGGATGTATTTCCTAATAAAGCCCAAGTAAAACAATGCTAAAAAGACTTCCTACCTCAAATGCTGAGGTAATCTTACCAGTTATAGAAATAAGATACAAGGACCAGGTTCCCCCCTCCCGTTTTGTGACATCTCCACTATAGCTCAGAATATGCTTTAAATAACATTTTTCTTCCCCACTGGGAGGTAGCATTATCTGTCCTTGTATCTCTTCTTCCTTATCCATTTGGAGCACAGAATCTCAGGGTTACAGAGGGCCTATAATACAACTAGCCACTGACACATTGCAAAAGCACAGACTTTCTCAGACTCCCAGATAAACAAGTGACATTTAAGGCTTAAGACTAAGGGGAAGGAGAAAAATAGAAATCTCTTCCTTTTATGTTGGTAGAATTTTGCAAATATAAGGATTATTCTGGCCAAGGAGCCCAATGCATAACCTAAATAGTGTCTTTTCTGGATGTTTTTTTATAAACAACCATTTTAGCTCTTCTGGTAAAACGTTTGCCTGTTATTCATGCAAGTTTCAATGACAGTGATGACAATTTCTTTAATTAAACAGGTGTAACCTGTACCCACACATGCTGAATAATTAAAGTTCAATTCCAATGAATGCAAATTTAGCAGAGACAATGAGAACACCCAGGAGAAACTGTTATTACATTTTGTTACAGTAAGTGTGGTAAAGGTTAATATCCCTCCACATCCAAAAATAAATACATAAATAAAAGTCCCATTAAAGAGTGACAAATCAGCCAGTAGGAAAATTTATACACTATGATCAGTGAGGGGAAAACAAGCCAAGAGAGACTCAAGCAAGACAAAGATGTGTTCGGTGCCGAACCTTTTGAAACCCACTATGTGATAGCCTTTGGGATCATCTGAACTCAGGGCCTGTAAACTCTGACATGATGGCCAGTCCACTGTGAGACGTATTCACTCTTTCATCTGTTCTATTGAATTTTAGGGATAAAGTTCTAAAGTATAAGAGTTTCCAGATCTGTAAGTCCCATTCCTGATTGAGAGGGCTGGCTTTAAAACCACCACACAGAACCTTTCAGAATAACCAGCCCATGACATTTGTGACAACTGAATGCCTTGAATTTGTGGCTGATCAAGAATTTGAGAAATCAAACTGAGTTCTTCTGAAACTGCAAACTGTGTATGGACATGTCAGGCTCATTTGCTCAGACCCACCCTTAATTTCCTACTGACTTCAAGAAATAGCTTTGCCCTTTTCCCACGGCCAGATTTAATGCTCTATTGCCAACCCAGCTTCCATCCAAATATGCAAAGGGGTGTTCTGTTTTATAAACTTCTCTTCACCTAAGAGAAGACTTGGGGTTTGTCACGATGCCAAGCAAGAGATTTTCAAACCAATATCACGCATGAGACAAGAACAGCAGACAGAAGATGAACTTCCTTATCACGGCAGTCACACGATGTGGAGGCGCACAGTGACCTGTTGGGCTGACTCCACTCCTCTCATACCTGGGGTTCAGGACTGTTGGTAGGAGTGCCACATAGATCTGGAAAAAGAGTAAGGTGTCACTAACCAGCAAATCTCAGGCCGCTGAGCCGTTCTCTCTCCTCAGAAAGCCCATGCCAGCGGCAGCACATTTTAAAGATTTTCTTATTAAAAATTGTAAATACATGGAAAATCAGAAAGGAACACATTTCCAACACCTACATGGATCCCAAGCCCAGTTTCCAGAACGATTCATGGGCCAACCCTACTGTCCTCATCCCATCTTTCAGCCTTTTTTGAGCAAGCATCATTTGAGACCTCCGCAGGATTTGGAGCATTTAAGGATGATGTGTGCAGGGCATTTCACAGTTAGAAAGGCACTAACTACTTTGATTCACATTACTTTCCCTTTTGAAGCAAGGGTAGCAGTTCTATTTAAGAAAAGGCTGTGAATCACTTTAGCTTCGTAGTCTTTTTAAGTCTCCCCTCTTGGGTTGAGAAGTCAGACGGAACTGAAGATTCCCCCTCACTTAAATGTCAGCTAGCCATTTCTAGATACTTGCTATCTTACAAAAGGTTGTGATGATATATTTGCACAGAGTGATTAGTATAGAATATATTTATTTATGTTTCCAAGAAGATCCTTACATCTCTAGGATACAGTATAGCCACTCACAATCCACAGCCTCATGCCCGCTACCTTTATGGACACAAATGTATTTTTGAGTCATAATCTATATTATATCATGGTTTTAGTCATTTTAATTTAAGATATCAAAGTGACTCTTTGGAGATGCAGGGGTTGACACAGAAGATGTCATTGGAGAAACCTCGCGAAGTTACTTCCCCCACTTCTTTTGTGTATGAAAAAAAATTGAGAAGAATAAGCCTGACTCCCCTGCTATACACCATGAGTAGAGTGTGCTCAGTGGTCCTTCTGCCTAGTGCATGACACCAGAGTGGCACCCACAGATCCAGGCAGTGCCCTTCCTCAGTGACATCTTCCTCACCCATCAGATGACAGCAGTGTTTATAAGATCCTCTCTGCTATGGCATTTTATAATTCAAACATGGTCACCCTGAAATGTAGACAGGTCCTCTCCAGCATTCCCCATTTATCTCTGTGCATGAGGGTGAATGCCTGAGCCTTGATATGTTGAGGAGCCAGTCTGGCCTCATCTGCTCTGATACAAAGAAAGGGAGACAATCTAGATAAAGCAGGAAAAAGAAAAACTCATATATACAGTGTGTTTGTTAGATATGGAGAATAAATAGCCAGAAAAATCTCTAGTTATAAAAACATATATTTTCTAAATAATTTTCTAAAAAATACCCCATCCCCAGATACACACATATATACAGGACACAGCCCTGAAGCACAGTTTACATTGCTGAGATAAGGCACCGGCAAAGCTATAATGGATCATAAGATACACTGAATCTCTGAAATCCAGCTGGTACCCTGCTCTGGTAGAAAGGCCACTGTACTGTGTTGTAGATGACATGTCAAGGCACCAAGAGTTTTTCTGTGAAATGAAAGAGTCGCATTTCATGCCATGGGTGTCTGAAGCCATCCCATGTGTTAAGTCACAGGAGTAGCATGCCTTTACTACTCTCCCAGTCATTAGAATTTATTTGTTAATTTGTTTTTCTTGAGACAGAGCCCAGGTGGCCCAGGTTAGCGCTCTCTCTCTCTCTCTCTTTCTCTCTTTGTCTCTCTCCCTTTCCCTTTGTATATCTTTCTGTGTGTGTATTTGTGTGTAGACATCTGTGTGTGTTGGAGTCAGGCACAGGTAATTGTACATTAACCAATAACTACTTCATGAATATATGCTACATACAAGATGCTATTTTGAGAATAGGGAAGACACCTATTGGTTTTAAGGAGACAAAAAATTATTTAGAGAATAGACATTACTAGAACTAGAGACTTGGCTGGTAGTTTTGACATTTTTATCATTGGGTTTTATTTTAATTTTTTTCTGGCAATAATTTATGTCAGTCTGCATTTTACCTTGCTTTCACAGTAGCTTTATAAGGAGCTTTGTCTCTGTTAAGCACTAATTTGCCCCAGTTTCTGATTTACATATAAGCTGCTGTATCCATCACAAGCTTCGTGAAGGAGCAAAGTCTGAGAGAGCTCTATCCACCATGCCAGGGCGGGGCACGGCGGTGCCTTTGACTCTGCGCACCCCAGCTGCTGCTAGGAAGAGTTGAAAAGCCATCCAATGCAGAGTCATCTAGTGTCCACTGTCTCGCTAACAGCTCTATACAGCTCTTAGGTTTATTCTCCAGGGCTATAGTTTCCATTTTTATTTCCAATTACACCTATACAAAAACTGGAGAGAGGGTGCTAGCATTACTGAAACTAAGTCATATCGCTGAACCTGGGAACAGTCCTCCCTAAGAAGCTGAACGGAGAGGCAGTGACTCCCAGAGACAGAGGCTAACACCCCATCAGGTCTTTCTGGAATGCCTGGGTGTTCATGTAGTCACTTATGGTGTCCGTCACAGATGACTGTGGCTGATTCAGTTGTTCACAAGCAAGACTAGCAGACAGATTTCAAACACTGCCCATGATATATGCATTAATATCTTACGTACACCTATCTCAGCCAAACTGATTGAAATACCTCAAAAAGCCTTTCTCTGGGAAGTATGGCTATGAACTTATGTGACTTAATTAAATAACTATATAAACATCTCAGGCTGTTAAATAATCTTCTCTAATCATTTTTCCTGAATTTTTCTACAAGCTCCCACTGAAATGAAATTCTAAATAGAAAGTGACCTTGTTGTCTACCCCGAGTAAGAAAACTTGAACTATCTTGTTAGTGGGTTTGTGGCTCTCTTATCTAGAAACTTCTAATGACATTAATATGTAGCTACAAGCACACAGTGCTATTCCTTTGAGCACCATATTTGATGTGTCACTGGCCTGTGGTATATCCTGCTGAATTTGATCTCAGGCTTCTGCATTGCTTACAGAGCACTACACTGGGTTAAACCATTGTCTTCATATAAACACATTCATTTTCATAAGGACGTCTGAGAAACCCTGCTCCACAGACTCAGCCCGTTCTTATCTCTGTACAAGCATGTGTGAATATAGAGCAGAGGTAAGCTCAAGCACACTGAGGGGGGCTGGCTAGCAGTCACGAGCTTCATCTTGTCACATAGTAGATAACCTTCTGTTCATTATTTTCCTAGCTTCTAAGGAGGCATACAAGTGTCTAAAAATGTAAAGCAAGTATTCTTTAAACATGTTGGGACAGGAAAAAAAAAACTTTTTAGATGAAGATACTCAAGGGAAAAGAACCTGGAAAAAAATATCCAAATAACCCCCAACCCAAACAAGCAACAAACATAATGACTCATCTTTTAAAATAAAAATCCTACCTTCTGTTGTTAGGACAAATACTTAAGCTATGAAAGGCACATCCCTTTCTGGCCCAGGATTCAAAAATCTTAACATCTATGGCTTTGGGGTCACCCAGCTCTGAAAATCAGTGGTAAAGTCAAGCCTAAATTCTTTGAAAAAACAAAGCAAAAGCAGAGAAGGAAAGTCAGCAGGAAGGCTCTGGCTTGGGCTTCTGTAGCTCTCCTTTCTGGCACAGGGGTCTGGTCTGTGTAGAGCCAGGCTGGCAGTAAGACAGCCAGGCTACCTTGCGGATGAGCTTTGCAAGGCTGAGTGGGAGCTGGTAAGTGAGGCTGGGAGCACGTGTTACATCAGACACAGTACCTGATTTTTCATTGCACAGCATATCAGCTAGATGGTTTGCCTCCTGGGCAATAAGTTCGAATATCTCATCCTCATACTTTTCAATGATGGCTTCACACTGTAGAAACACAATAGCAACACGCGTGAGCAGAGACACATGGACAGGGCCCCTTATTAGCACAGACTACTGACATTTTAGAAGCTGAACACAGGAAAGCATGTAACCAAGGAGGTCCATTTTCCTTGGCCCCTTTAGTTTGATACATCATTGCATAAGAATAACCTTAGTCCAGGAATGCTAATTGTATCATTTTCCTGAGACTTAACTAAATGATTACTCTGTTACAAGACGGAGGAGGAGGAGGAGGAGGAGGAGGAGGAGGAGGAGGAGGGGGAGGAGGGAAAATGGCTGGCTGTGTTTGTTTCTCTTTCTGAAGTCTGGAGTGCAGCAGGCAGGAAGTAAAAGAAAGCTTTCCTTTCCTGGGCTTCAGCATTTTAAATACCACATTTCCTGGAAATGTTTAAACCTGTTCCCTTCCAATTGAACATAGTAATCTATTTTGTGGTTTGAAAATTTGAAACAACAGAGGCTCCTCTGCCTTCATAACATAGCACCTGCCAGATGCCCCTGCCAGATGCAGCAGAGCCCTGTGCTTGCCTTGTGCTTGCCTTGCTGATTAAGGGACATTTCTTTGTAGACCCTTTAGGAACCTAGCTCAAATCTTGGGTTTGCTTTCCAGAGCAAATAAAAAAATAAAAATAAAACAAGCTGACACCTCAGGCAGGAGGAAGCACAAAGTTGTCCTGGGGTCTGAAAGAGTTAAATTTTGTGTGTAGTTATTTCTCAAGAACTACCAGGCAGCCTTCTTTGGAACTCCGAGGTTACTTACTGAGGGCCAACCACTGGAGACTTGTAAACCATCTCTGAGTTCATTAAGCAAGACTCTAAGATTTTTAAATGGCATTTAAAAATATTTAAATTCCACTATAATGTGTTTATTTAAAACCTGTGAAAGACAAACACGCTCACATCCGTGTCTGGGTTCCATGGGGCTTTTAGCACTGAATCATTGCCCTCACTTTTTAATTAAAATGAAATCTCCAAATGTCAGCTACAGCCCCATGTTGGGGCTGAAGCATGCCTGACATTTTGGCCACTGTGTGAACTTAATAAATTTTTTTTTAACAAGGCCTGCCCATCACTGTGTGTTCTACAGCGTTAAGGGGAAATACATTGCAATATATTTTTGCAAGGCACACCCTAGTAAGACAGAGAGGTTAACTTTTTGTAAAATCAGCTTTAGCTCTTGACCCCAAGCCTTGGTGTAGCCTAGCCTGAGATACAAAACTTGAATTAACCCTAGGAAAACACTCTCCCTGAGAAGCCTGTGGGGGTGGGAGAAAGGATTTTGGGGCTACTGCTCCAACATCTATCTATCTATCTATCTATCTATCTATCTATCTATCTACCTATCTATCTATCTATTTGTTAACAACTCTTGGCCTCCATTTGGATTTCGGCCGAAAAACCACAACCCCTGCCTCCTTAGGCAACAAGAAAGGCTGAGCTCACTCTATACCAGCAGAATACCCAGACAAGCAATGTGCAAATGGTGTCCATGTCCCCAGGACAGGGGACACAAGGCACCTTGCTTTTATAAAACTCCCTTCAGTTTCCCCACAGATCACTGAAGCATGCCACGACCCCTGAGCCGTCTCACAAGCCAAAGCACCAAGTGTTCAATGAAGACTTAAGCTGAGGGGCAGCACAGGACAGCAGGGCTGTGAGTGTACCTGACTGTGCACTGCTCCTCAACCACTCAAGAGTAGCTCCAGGAAGGCAAGGGGAACCCCAACAGGCTCTTAGAAGGGGGCTTACCGCGAATTTCAAAGGTCTGAAGGCATCAGAATAAAAGAAGAACTTTTTATATTCTTTGTATATTTTGTCTCCCTTCCTCGGAGCATATCTCCTGAAATACTTCTGCTTGGTCACTGGGTCGTCCTCCAGCTGGTAATCGTTCATTCGCACACACACTTTGTCCAAAAGGTCGATGAGGAACGCCTCGGACTGGGCCAGGGGAACCTACAAGAAGAACAGAACCAGCCAGGACACTTGCCCACGCCCACGAGGGTCCAATGAACAAGTGAAGGGATGGCTTCCCGCAGCCGCATCGTTCTTTATGCAGCTTAAAGCAAGCTTAAATTCTAGTGAGAAAATAACGTGCTTGACAGTGGACAGTAAGAGACAGAGAAATCTAGAAGCTGTACTTATAGATATCATTTTTAAAAGTTGTTGAGTAGAGGCTGAAAGCACAGAAAATGGGAGAAGAGGGGGGCGTCGAGAGCGCATCAGTTCTGTGGGGAAGCCACACTTATGCCCATCCCGCGTCGCGCTGCCCCCCTCGCCTTCCGGACTTCCCGAGGAGGCTATGCGGGGTCCACGCCGAGGTTGTCAGGGGCAGCAGGGCCCGGGTTGCCCCTCATCCGCCTCGGCTTGCTCTGGGAACAGCTGGCGCGCGTCCCGGGAGCCCCTCTCCCTCCGGGACCTGCCGGGGCGCGCTGGGATCCGTGCCACCACCTCCGCCCCGGGCGCGGGTCAAA
The DNA here is from genome assembly GCA_902729485.2 of Mus minutoides. Lineage (NCBI taxonomy): Eukaryota > Metazoa > Chordata > Mammalia > Rodentia > Muridae > Mus > Mus minutoides. The sequence goes on along the minus strand of LR750286.1, from coordinate 98,793 downwards.
GAGCACCCCGCGCCCTTGGAAACCGAGACAAAACCTTGTGCGGCGTCTAGACGGGTCAAGGTGCAGGAGGCCGGGTCCCTGCCGCTCCTTCCGGAAGGGGCGTGGAGCCGCCAAGGGCGTTCGTCCGGGCCCGCGGCTTTGCGGGCTTTCTCTCTCTCCACCCTCTGCTGATCAAAGAAGGAAGTTTGCATGACAACTGCGCTGAAAGGGGCTGCATGACAAATGAACTCGGTTTCTGCAGTGTTGATATATCCAGCTCCCTTTGTCCCCTTTCACACGCAGTGTGAACCCTTCCGGTGCCAACGACTGCGCGACATTCACTGGCGCGCTCGGGGCGCACAAAGGGTCCCGACGTTTCCCCGCCATCTGGCCGCAAAGCCGATCCGCAATTAATTTGAAAGCGCGGATGGCGGAGCCCGAGAGGAACACTCCCAGATCGCCGCCGCCCCCAACGTCCACCAGAAACCGACCCCAGGCACACACTTTAGCCGGAGCGCAGGGACGGAGCACGAGGACCGCGCCGCACCTGCTGCGGCCCAGGTGAACCTCAGGCCACCGGGAACTCTCCAGGCTCTTGCTTCGCAAGAGCAATTAATTAAATGCGTCTTCGAACTAGAAAGAGAATACTCCACAGCAGGCGTCAAGTTTTTGTTTTTTGTTTTTTCAAATTCACTAAACTAAAAATAAATAAATGTCTACAGTGAAAAGCAGAGATTCTACAATGGCACTTTCAAATACAAATGGCATTTTTATCTGTGCTTTTCAAGCTTTATAAGTTGCAAAGAAGAAATTCACAGGTTTACTGGCACAACTGAAAATCGGATAGCTGATGACACTCCCGTAAACTCGGAGGGGCCCTGGGAAAGGCGCGAGATCGCAAAGATGAACTCTCACATGAAAGACTCAAAGCAGGTCTTTAACACAACGAGGGCTCGGATTTTCCAGGATGCCCGACTGTGGAGTATCTTTCCTTAACTGTTACATAAAAGTGTCAGTTTATAGTTGTCCACAAAGCAGGATTTTAAGTCACAGCGAAAGAGGGTCGTTCATAAAAAAAAAACCTAATAGCAAGTAGGAAGCTCATTCTCTCCTTCCCTCTCCCATGAAAAAAGCAAACAGGCTACGAGTGGGAGTGGGGCAGGATCTTGGGTGGCACATCTCAGGCGTAGGGAAAAGGGCCCTGGGAAGACCAGTCCGGTTACTAGGTCGGAAGGTCCTCACATACTAAGCGTGTCTTCGCCTCCTTAGAAACTGTTCTGTTTTTCTTCCCTTTGCAAGTTGACCTAATACCCAGAGCTGTGTGCAGAAGAATCCTGAGTCTTATAAGTTTGTTTTAAAGTTATAACCTTACACCTTTGGATAGGGAGGTAGTGTGCCCTCCTTTAGCACAAATAGGTGTGTGTGTGTGTGTGTGTGTGCGCGCGCGCGCGCGCTTGAATCTCTACAGGTTTTGTTTTGCCTTTTTTTTTTTTAAGTCTGAAGATTGACAGCTTTTGAATGGCGTTAGCTAGCTAGCCTTTTGCAGTGGACTTTAAAATCAGGCGCAGTTGCTGCTGAGGGCTTACAGGATACTAGATAAGCATTTCCGGAAAGGGAAAGGGAGCCCTCCCAATGTGATGGTGCCGAGGTCACTTTACCCAAGAATCTCCAAATTTTGATCTTAAAATCCCCAAGCACCGTGTATTGGGAAAACATTTTTAAAAGATGTTTCTCATCACAACTCTTCATACATGTATTAACATTACATTAATATGACTGTACTCAGCTGACCCACCTTTGGTATATTTAAAGACTGTTTATAGAATAATTGACCCCCGGACCCCCACCCCCACCCCCTACCCCCGATTGTTCGGATTCTAAGAGTGCAGTACGTAGTGAGACAAGTGGAATAAGAACCAAGTCTTTCTTTGTACACAGTGAAGGTTTTGAATGGGACTTGTCAATAAAGCGACACCCTTTGTGATCTTCCAGGAACCTCGCCTCTGCAGGCAAGGACTGTCTCAGAGATACTGGCCTCATTAAAATATGAATGGAACAGGCCGCCATCGCCACTGCTGTGTCGGTAGAAAACCCGTTCATGCTTCTGGAACAGTTTTCTTCCTGTTTTGTGGGGACTTTTTATAGCATGTTAGAAATGTAGAAATTGATCTGGGATCTTTTCCTTACTATCCTGGGGAACCACAATCAAAGTAAACCCAACACCTCCCAGTTTTGAAGCCCTCCTACACCTCTAAATCACATGAGGCACATGCAGTATCTACCCCACCCCCTTAGGCTTCTCCTAGCCACTGGCTTGTGAAGTGAGCAAGGGGAAACGGGGTAGAAGGTATCCACACCGCAACTTTGAAACGGAAGGAAAGTATCGGAAAATTCTGGTTTGGATTTGTCCACAAGTCTGCAGCAAGGGCGTTTGTTACAAACCACTATGACTACCCTTTAATAACAGCCAATTACAGCATGCGCCATGTTTTTCATTACTGTGTCTCTGTTAATCTTGTAGTAAATTTCTTGCTTGATAGCTATCACAACCAGGCAGGAATACAATTATGTCCCAGCACAATGGAAGTGCAGACACTGGTTGTGGTGGGTCCCTCTTTGCCACCACAGCCTGACAGTCGCCAATAAACTTCATTCATCTTCATGGTTATTTTGTACTTTTCCTTCAGACATGAAGGTGGCATTTAACCTGCTTAGTGGTTGATAATTTCATATTGTTGCAAAGATTTTTCCTTTCTTGAGGGATAGTTAATGTAGCAATTATTAGTGCTTTACAGCAAATATTGGATACAGTTTAACAGTTATAACTTTCCATCTGAAAAGAATGAGATCATCACTGCTACTGGTTAAAAGTCAGTATTTAGATTCAAAAAGTTACAGCACCTTACCTCACCGGCTTGGATTCAGAAATTCTTGTAGGCTGAAGAGACATGTAACTAGCCTGTGTATTAATTGACTGCTATGAGTTTGTTATATAACATTTCTTCACTCAGTATGCAAATTGTATCGACTGATTTTATAAGACAATATTATTGCTATTCTAAAGGAATTCATTTTGATGAGAAATAATAAATACTGGATTTCCAGTATTGTACACAGCAGTGGGAAAATTAGTCACTCCTGAACCAAACCAATAAGAGACTTTTTCTGGTACTATATTTAAAAAGCAGCTGGAACATCACAAAATTCTCATTACTAGTGTTTCAAGATTCCAAAAACTTCCTGTTTGTACCGGTAGGTCTGTGGGTTACACGGGGCCAGCAGTCACTACAGTATCCTTGCCTTTAAAGAAAAACCAGTTCTTACAATCTGAATATTGGCTGCTTTGAAAGGCTATTTTTGCAAATGATTTCTGTCCTCACCATTGGAGTATGAGAGTACCTATCAGTAACATGCATTCTTAGGGAGTTGAAAAATAGTAGCAAAATGAGAACATTGTGATTTAGGGAATCCTCCCCCCAGACTCCAGTCACATTTTATTATTATTATTATTATTATTATTATTATTATTATTATTATTATGGAAGTTATCTTCAACTTAACAGTGGCAAAAGAGAATTTTAAAAACTCATACTGTGGAACAGCATTCATAATCTCTGGATGGAGGCAGCTATCTAACTCAACTTGATTTCTAAAGTTAAAAAGGATGTATATTTTTTTCATTATTAAGTACTAAATTGGCACTGCTGTTCAGTTTCTCATTCAAAAATACTCTTCTACTTTAAAAAAACCTATTAAGTCTTGAACATATGACAAAAAAATGATATGCACATATATCCATGTGAATACAGGGCCACTTTCCAAGCTCTGTGAGGTCCAGGTTCACTTTCACCGTGAGCTTAGCTTTGTTCTATACCTAGCAGCGAGGAAGGAGACCTGCTAGGAGAAAGCCAGAGTGCCCAGCTGTAGACCAGAGGAAGATGAAGTTGTTCATTTAAGGCTGAGCAAAGCTGGAGACCAGCCCGAGCTACAACATAAGTTTCTGAGCAGCCTGAGCTATAGTACTTGGTCTTGAAAGGTTAAAATTTAAATAAAAATAAAAACATTTTGCTTAATGATTCACTAAATAATTACTGGGCCTTATCTATGCTACAAACAAATGCATTTCCTCAAATACAAACTTTTAAAAATTATATTATTGTTTTACTTTATACGTATGAGTATATGCATGTCCCTGTAGCACATGTGTGCCCGCAGAGGGCAAAATTATGAGCTGCCATGTGGGTCCTGGAAAATGAACCCGGCCCTGTGAAAGAGCGCCCAGTGCTATTGACTGCTGAGCCATCCCTCCAGCCCCAAATAAAGACTTTCCTAAAGACTCTCCGTGTTTCCAAATTAACACTGAAATAAAATTTTTTTGTTTGTTTGTTTTTTCGAGGCAGGGTTTCTCTGTATAGCCCTGGCTGTCCTGGAACTCACTTTGTAGACCAGGCTGGCCTCAAACTCAGAAATCCGCCTGCCTCTGCCTCCCAAGTGCTGGGATTAAAGGCGTGCGCCACCACGCCCGGCTGAAATGAAATGTTTTAACTAGACATCAAATGGTGGTAGTGTGGCCACGTCTGTGTGTGGCTTCCAGAGATAGTTAAGCACTACTGCTGCCGCCTCAGTTTATCGTTTCCTTCCAACCCAGCCTTGCCTTTCAGCGTAGACAGCTGAGCCAGCCAGGCCACACATGGTCCACTGCAGGAAGTGGGTAGCCTACTTTGTCTTTTCCGTGCCATGGACATGTATGTGGCACGGATGTGGTAAAATTGCCTGGTGAAGCCTGTTAAGTCTAAGAAGAAGATGGTCTGGGATTTGAATAATGAGTATCATCTCCACAGAAGGAAAGCACATGCAAACATCTATTCCCACATCCACAGACATGCTTTCACACACACATGTAGACACGCTACACACCCATATATAGCTGCTCAGACACAGCCAACACATGCATAAATACAAACTCACACACACACACACACACACATGCACACACACATAGACACTTGCACACACACACAAAGACAAATTATGCAGAGAGTACCAACTGGCCTCTTAGCTGACAATAAACCTGAAGGTAGTCTGTGACTGGCTTCTGGGTGGGGCTAGCAACGGGTGGGGCTAGCAATGACTGCGGCAGACTGCACACTAGGTTCCCATCCCATGAGACTGCTGGAGTCTCTCATAAAAGTCCCTGACCACATGGCCTCCACACCTCCATCCTGGTCTCAAGTCCCCAGCTCATAGGGCTCTTTCATAGCCTAAGAACAAGCTTGTGTTCTGTGAATGAGTGGCTATCTCCTAGGCCCCTTATAGGCTGAGGATGCCCTGTGAGCCCGAGGACACCCTGGAGAGTTGGTACAGGCTTTATACACCTATCTGATGTGTTCCTGTACCGTTCATTTCCCTGTTCAAAGAATCTAGGGATGGCAGAGCTTCTGAGCTCAGGTTGCTGGCTTGAGCCCTGATCCCCTTCATATGATAGGAATCTTGGTGAGCCAAGGTTGAGCAACTCCCTGGGCCACCCACATGACCCTGCCTCTTGGCAGGCTATCTTCATAGCTACAAGCAGGGGGAGAAAAGGGCTCAAACTGGGCTGAGTTGAGACCTTCCTACAGCATAGTGGAGCCAGCTTCTTTCCAAAGGCTAGCTGTGTATCCTGATTCCTGGAGGTCACAGAGAGAAAGCTCTTCTTTCCACCTGTCTGCCTATCTATCTATCTATCTATCTATCTATCTATCTATCTTTTTTTTTTCGAGACAGGGTTTCTCTGTATAGCCCTGGCCGTCCTGGAGCTCACTTTGTAGATCAGGCTGGCCTCGAACTCAGAAATCTGCCTGCCTCTGCCTCCCGAGTGCTGGGATTAAAGGTGTGCGCCACCACACCCGACTATCTATCTATCTATCTATTATCTATCTAATCTCAACTATCATCTATTTTTATCTTTTAAAATCTGTCTTTATGTCCTGGCTGCCTCAGCCTCCCAAGTGCTTCCTTTCATACACTTGTACCTACTGTGCCTATGCGACACAGCTTTCCCTCTGCCCTGACAGCACCCCTAAGCTGCTGTGACTCCTGGCTTTCTGGACATGACCCAGTGTCCTGGAGTTCTGTTTTTCAACCAACTCCAGCAGCATCTGTTTCTTGTCATGCTCACCTTAGAGGGCAGGGTGGGGCATGGATGGAGGCTAACTAGTGTTCTCCCCAACTTTTGTCTCCAGGACCTTCTATAAATGACATGTCTATAAATAGGCTCTTGGAAGAGAGAATCAAGATTAAGTGATATTTTGGGGTGTGACCCTTTTCACTGTGCATGTGTGTTTCCTTACAAGAAGAGGAGATTAGAGCCAGGTGAGGTGGCACACACCTTTAATCTCAGGTAGAAACTGGAAACCAGCATGGCCTATAAAGTGATTCCAAGTCACCCAAGGGTACATAGTGAGACCCTGTCTCAAAAAATAAAATAAAAAAGAAGAGACAATTCAGACACAGATGCACAGAAGGATTACATGGAGGGAAGAGAGCATCCATAAGCCAGAAAGACTAAAGAGGTGCTAGGCTCCCGGTCCACCTCAACTCTGACTTCAGCCTCGGGAAAACTTGACTAGTGTATCATCTGTGGGACTTTGTTATAGGGACCTAGCTAACACACATGGATCCTGAAGACTCAGCTCCCGCTTTTCTGGCTATAGTGCAGGCCCAACACACTGAACATCCCTAAGGCTTAGGTTACAGTGGTTTGCAGAGATCCCAAATGCAGAGACAGCTGTCCAGGCAAGTCCTTAGGAAGATACCACTTGCCCAAGGAAGCTTTGCCTCCTGCCATCCTCAGTGTAGCCTGGTGGGAAAGGAGCCTCGTTGGGACTGGCTTAAATACAAGTGTCTGGTCAGACTATTCTTACCCAACTGTGGGTAAGGCTGCCAAAAGTGACCTTTGCCCTCCCAGCATCCTCTTGGGTCAGTGGGGCATTGCAACACCATTCTGTGTTTGATGAGGCCAGGCACGCTGACAGGGTGTTGTTACTTTCTTCTGAAGGGGAAGGCTGCCTTATAAATTATACACTTTAATGACACAAATTTCAGGAGATGGGGTGCCTCTGTACTCATCACAGACAAGTGATGGGGAGGGACTGTTATTCTTGGCATGTTAACAAGCACAGCTGTTGGCGAGCTCTAGTCAGCACACAGGCACCCCCTGTACCCCAAAGCTTTCACTTCTCCCTCTCCAGCATCTCATGGCATGAGATTCTGGGATAGATAGGTGGCAATCACTGGTCCCCAAGCATGTTCTGGGACCAGCACTGGCAACTCTGCTTTAGGATCTTAGATGCATCACTTTGTCAAAGCTTGGTCAAGACAGAGCAGGAGGGTAGGAGAGGCTGCTGCTTATGGTGCCTTAAAAGTATCATTTTGTGTGTGTGTGTGTGTGTGTGTGTGTGTGTGTGTGTGTGTGTGTGTAAAGGGTAGATGCTTTAGAACTAGAGCTGCCTACCCATCTTAGTGCTGAGTCCACAATAACAATGTGGTCAACAATTCCCTTAATTACTGAGGCATCTCTTCAGCCCCTGATGTGATTTCAAATTTTGTGTGTGTGTGTGTGTGTGTGTGTGTGTGTGTGTGTGTGTGTGCACTGTATCTGGAAAGAACAGGCCAGCAAAGCCTGAAGGGAGAGCCATTTAGCACTAGGACCAAGAGGTTCTGAATCCAAACAACACACACACACACACACACACACACACACGCATACACACACACACACACACACAAGCACACGCACACACACACCTTAGTTTTGAGACTCATTTTATCTAGAGCAGCCCCTACTGAGTGCCAGAAACCCTACTATTTCATGATTTTGGCCACCTCATGATAGCAACAGTGAGGTGGGCAAAATCAAGAACAAAGAGCTTAGGGTGGCAAGATGCCTTAGAGATCAAAACACTTGCAACACAAACCCAAAGCCTGAACTGGATCTCGATCTCATGACACATAGAGAGAAGTGATTCCTGAAAGTTGTCCTTTGATCTCTACATGTGTACTATGACACATGCATGTCCCATTCACACACATACATCCTGTGCAAGTGTGATCACACATATGTAATCATTATCAACTTTAAATTTTGTAGAACTTGGGTGTAGCAAGTGGAAGAGTATTTGCCTGGATGAGGCAGGGTGTGAGTTCCACCCTCGGGAAGGCAAACACAAGCAGACTGAGATGTTCACTAATGAGACAGGAGACAGAAGCAGGGGAGGGGAGTTCACTGGGCCTGTTGTGCTGTGATATCCTTTGTGCTGTTGCAAAATTGAACACTTCTCAGCACTGTTGGTTCTTTCTTAACTTCATTCTCTCCTCCTATAAGTGCCTGGGGTTCATCAGCAAGTACCTAGGAGACACGTGCTAGGCTGAGATGCCCTCCTGCCTGTGCCTCCCTACTGTCTTTGGGAAAGACTTCTCAGCAGACTCAGTCCTTCCAGACTGGAGTTGAGACATGGGTTTGATGTTTAACATTAGGTTGCTGTACTTCTTCCCAGCTCAGAAGTTTGTCTCAGAAATATCAGGTCATGACGAGACAGGCTCATTTGCAAATAGAAAGGGGTAGTTGATTGGGATTTGATGGGTGGATTATTTGGGTTCTCTTGGCTCTCTATACTAAGGAGCATCTCCTCAGGTTTGGATAGGATGAGTGTGAAATATGAGGCACACATCTTAGATCTCAGCACTAGGGAGACAGAAGAAAGCAAACCTCTACTAATTCAAGACCACCCTGGTCTACCCAGTGATTTCCAGGCCAGCCAAGGCTATATAATGAGACCTTGTCTCAAAAGTATCCAAGCAAGCAAACAAAAAACATCAGGGACAAGCCCAATCTATGTCTGTGTCCCCAACAAAAAGTGGCTGTATTACTAAACTCATCCTGTCCTCATTAAATAGCTTCTGACGTTGTTGTTTACCTCTTCTGGAGCCGTTAGTAGTTACATGGCACCTAGTGAATGTGTTCACCACCCAAGAATTTAATCAAACACAAGTGTTTACTCCAGCAATGGGCTCCAGACATGAAGGGAAAAATCTACTCACAACATGAACATTCTGAGGAAACCACCTGCTCCTTCCAATGCTGTGATTCCAAGGTTCCACTGTGCATCCCACGGGGAAGCAGTGAGCCAGACACTCACTCCTGTCATTTCACAGTCTGCTAATGTGTTACAGAGCACTCTGTAAGGTTAGCTCATGGGCTGGTGAGATGGCTCAGTGGGTGAAGATGCTTGCTACCGAAGGTCCTGAGTTCAATCCTTCAGACCCACAGTGTGGAAAGAGAAAACAGAGGTCTTTGACTTCCTTTATTTATTTATTTATTTATTTATTTATTTATTATATGTAAATGTACTATATCTGTCTTCAGATAGTTCAGAAGAGTAGTCAGTGCTCTTAATTGCTGAGCCATCTCTCTCCAGCCCAGTCTTTGATTTCCTTACGTGTGCTGTGACAAATGTGTGCTGAGACATAGTCAGACACATATAAACACACAAACAAACAAAACAAAACTCCTATGAGTCCCCTGCCTCAAAATTCAGGATTTATTATCCAGTACCTTGATTTGGAGATTTTTAGGGTGGTGATAACATTTAAAACTTATCAATAGGGCTGGAGAGATGGCTCAGTGGTTAAGAGCACTGATTGCTCTTCCAGAGGTCCTGAGTTCAAATCCCAGCAACCACATGGTGGCTCATAAACATCTGTAGTGAGATCTGACGCCCTCTTCTGGTATGTCTGAAGTCAGCTACAGTGTACTTATATATAATAAATAAATAAATCTTTTTTAAAAAACCTTATCGGGGCTGGTGAGATGGCTCAGCGGGTAAGAGCACCCGACTGTTCTTCCAAAGGTGATAAATTCAAATCCTAGCAACCACATGGTGGCTCACAACCATCTGTAACGAGATCTGGCTCCCTCTTCTGGAGTGTCTGAGGACAGCTATAGTGTACTTACATATAATAAAATAAAATAAATCTTTAAAAAAAAAAACCTTATCACTAACAGTGCTCTGAGTATAGTGCATTGTAGTATGTTCTCCTGGTGGGTTCTTTTTTCCTGGCATATTGCTAGCTGCAGATATCAGGAATAGGATGCCTCAGTCTTACATGCATTTCCCCGTGTGCTATCTTGAATGCTGTCTTTCTAGGTAAAGACGCAAAAGGGAACTTGGCTAACAGATGTCAGGAATGCAAATATAAACCAACACAGTGAGCAGATCCTTCCAGATGACTTTTCCCAGTTTGGAGAGGGATAGCCACCAGCAGGTCACTAATTGGGACTTCCTAATCCTCCACCTGTGCAGACTCTCTTCAATCAAGTTGAAAAGGGGTAAGAAGGTGGGGTACGGATGGAGAGACAGAGAGAGGCAGAGAGAGTTGAGTACTGCCTTCTGTGCTGGCTGGGTGATTGCATGGCCTTCCTGAAGACCTGTCTCAGCATCTCCGGGAAGTAGCCAGAGGTCACCTTCTTTGCCCTTCACACAATTCATTATCCTATTTATTTGGATGTTGGTCTCTTCTTAATCACAGCTGATTCTTCAGCCCTAGTAACAGTATCCATTGTCCCAGCAAAACAGAAGTTTCACCTCAGTGATTTACTTCAGGCAATATATGTGAAACCTATTCAAATGTCTCTATCCATATAAGTGTTCTGCACTATTTAAGGTTAGTAACTCTGGGAGAGAACATCAATATAAACCTAGACTTACCTAGAAAGATGGAGTTTTAATTGAGAAAATGCTTCCTTAGATTGGCTGGTAGGCATTTCTGTGGGCATTTTATTGCTTAATAATTGGTGTGGAAGGGTCCAGCCCATTGTAGGTGGTTATACTCTTAGGTAGCTGGTCCTGGGGTTAAGAAAATAAACTGAGCAAGCCAGGAGGAGCATTTCTCCATGGTTTTCTGCTTCAGTTCCTGCCTTGAGTTCCTGTCCAGACTTCATTCAATGATGAACGGGGATGTGGAACTGTGAGCTGAAATAAACCTTTTATGTCCACATTGCTTTTGCTCATAGTGCTTTATCACAGCAACAGAGACCTAAGATAACCTTCCTTCCTAATAGTGTATTGGGATGGTACAATCTCCCTGCCAGCTCGTACTCCAGCTAATTTACTCCAGGTGAGAGAATTCTTGGTTGTGTGAGGGATCATGATTTTTGTAAAGGCCAAGTGCACTGGATACATCTCTATCAGGAGCTCTGGGCTAGGGATGATGGGGACAACGGCCAGCATTACATTTCTATTGATGAGACCAAACTTCTTACTATGCCAGGGACAAAAGAATGATGGGAAAAATCTAGTCTGGATAGAGAGTCAATTGAAATGGGCCTGGAGGTCCCACCTGGTCACCATGTCCCCAGCAGGGTAGACATGGGGTCAGACAGAAGTCATGGCAGTGACCAAAATGAAGGGGACCCTGTCCTGAGAACCATGGTCTGGACCTGAAATCACATGCAGAACACATAGCCTTGAGGGTGGGCTTCTCTGCTGCAGGGCCCTGGTCACAGACTTCTTGTGGGGAATCCTGGGATAAGAGCTGATTTTTTGTTTGCTTGTTTGTTTTGTTGTTGTTTGAAACCAAGCTTTTCTGTGTAGTCCTGGTTATCCTGGAACTCACTCTGTAGATCAGGCTGGCCTTGAACTCAGAGATCTGTGTGCCTCTGCCTGGGATTAAAACATGTGCCAACGTTGCCTGGCAAGAGCACCTTTTTGTATTTAGAAGAGTGGAAAAGGTACTTCTATAGTGGGGGGGGGGGTGTAAAGTTTACATCTCAGCATCTAAAAGTTCTTTTTTGTGGTACTGGAGAAAAAAACCCGGAGCAAGAGCTCTACACTGAGATACATCTTCAGTCCACAGCAAGAGCTCTACACTGAGATACAGCTTCAGTCCACTTAAGCACAGCTTTGTTCACTTACATGCTGTCCGAAGATAAGGGGTACAGTTGGGTCTGCCTTGGAGCTGGTGACATCCTCAGTCTTTACAGGTAATGCCCTGCTCTGATATATGCTCCTCTTCATGTGACTTCACATTCTGCTCCTCAGCATAGTCCTGCACCAAGTATGACACAGCCTTACCCATAGTGGGATGTCACCCTATCTTGCTGCCTTGCCCATAGTGGGATGTCACCCTATCTTGTTGCCTTCCCCATGGTGGGATGTCACCCTATCTTGCTGCCTTACCCATGGTGGGATGTCACCCTATCTTGCTGCCTTACCCATAGTGGGATGTCACCCTATCTTGCTGCCTTACCCATAGTGGGATGTCACCCTATCTTGTTGCCTTACTCATGGTGGGATGCCACCCTATCTTGCTGCCTTACCCATGGTGGGATGTCACCCTATCTTGCTGCATTCTCCTCTCTCCTCTGGAAACCAATGGCACTGCTATCCTGGAAGACACACCTGTAGCTCTACATTTGTGCAACATGCATATACACGCACATGGTTGCACATGCATGCATACACATGCAAACACACACTCACAAATGTTCATGCATGCATGCAAATACACCCATATGTCTGAGAGCATCAAGTTGCTTCTCTTGGCATGGCCCAAGGAATCTTTCCCATCAGGCCATGGGCATCCCTGAAGAAGTGAGGATCACATGTGATATGGGTCAAGAAACCAGAGTCATATGAGAAGCTTTTTAGGTGCGATGATACCCTATTGGTCACTCACTGCACTGTGTGGACCGTTGAGAAAACCCTCAGCGGTTTTATTCCCCTGGATCCCTCCCTTGCTAAAGTCCTCTGACTGTCTTGGGGGTACAATGGGGAGACAGCAAGACTAGGCACCTCTAAAGGTCTCTACACTAATCATTCAGTTTTTCTCCACAGAGAGGAAAGAGCCTCTGGAAACGGGTTTCTTGTCTAGGGTCACAGGCCTAAACACTGAAGGCAGAAGATAAGCCAGGTCAATCAGATGCTAACAGCCCTGTCATCAGAGGCCACAGTGGTGAGGCTACTGGGTACCCTGCAGAGTATGACACTGCCCTGTACCTTCGCTTGTCCATTCACACAGCAAGCCAGTTCCAGCCATCTCTGGGCACTTGTCCTATGGCCACAGCTCCAGAACAGCATGCTAGACTCATTCTTCTTCCAAAATAATTGGTACCCTTTATTTCCTTCAAAGAAACCAACTCAAAGCCAAAGCACACTCATTCTAGCTGCTCCGGTGCCAGGGCATGGTAGCATCCATCGTGCCGCAAGGGGGGGGGGGCAGGCAATCCTTTAAGAATTTCCCTCATTGTCCTCCAATCTTCTCATGATTTGTGGATCCACATGATTCTTATTTAGTGGATAAGGATCAATTAACAGAATGAGGGATTTATTAAGGATAAATCATGCCAGACAGCTTTGACAGCTTATTTTGAGTGTAACAGAATTACCAAATCCAAGATTAGATGCATAATGTATTTAGACTTTAGTGCAATGTCTAATGCCAGACTTGTAGAAGTAGTCCTGCCAAAGGGTGAGAGACAGTCATGTACCAGAAACAGACTCAAAGGTCAGAGATAAAGGACACATGACATGCAGCCACACACCCAGACAAGTCAGGAATGGCAGGGAAGAATGTGGCATTTCATGAGGAGCCATCAAGGCACAGGTTAAAGTCTGATCCCATAGGGACATCATGCAGAAGGAGGAAGAGGGTATGCTGCTGGCCAGTAGGAATGGTGGGAAACCCCAACCCCAGCCCTCATGAGACAGTGCTTGTCCCAGAACTACTCAACCACCGCAGAGTCTGAGCAGCAATGGGGCTGGGTTGAGTCCCACCCACCTCCCACACAAGAATACCTTGCAAGAAGGTACAATGGGAGATGAGGCCACTTATGCCATGGAACCAGTGTAGTGTCTGGGTCATCCAGCTCTTTCTGCTTGCTGGTAGAGTTGTGTTCACAAAGCATATACTCAGGTCCTGATGTCCTCCATGTGTGCCGTTTGTTGGAAAAGGATCTCATAGGAATGGTTAAGCCAAGGTCCTGTGTTAGGATGGGTTCTGAAGCCCATGTGATGTGTGCCCTTATAGGAAGAGGAGGGATGCGTGGGCACACAAGGCCACAACTACGTGACCCCAGGGATGGAGTAAAGATGCTACATTCCCCAGGCAAGAACCCTATTGAGTAGAGAGGCTGGAAAATCCTGGGCTGGGCTTTCCTTCCTCCTGAGTCCTTAGGAGAGCCACCCTGCCATACTCAGTGTTGAACTTCTAGTCCCGGATGTGCTATGAGAAGGTACAGCTTAACTTATTACCTTTTGTTGTGCAGCCCTGGAGGACACAAGGCTGCCATATCCACTCCCACATACCTCTTTCACAAGGTACAAGTCATTGAAAAGCCACACCTTCCGGGACAGAGACAAGGAAGGGGCTTCTCCTCTCCAGGGTCCCAAAGATGATGGGCGATGCTGAGCCTTTCACACATGCAGGGCTCAGTCACATCTTTTGTTGTTCTTTATAAGTGAATGGCGTGCAACCGCCAGCATTTGGCTAGTTAACCCTAACTCTGCACTAAGATACAATAATCTTTCATTCTCTCTCGCTGCTTTGTGCCTGCTGATCATTACTATTTTTATCTGTTCAGGAATATTGAATCATTTGTCTTCTCCTCCTCCTCCCCAAGGGCAGCAGAGCACATAGTCTTTCTATATGCCCAAGTAGTAATGTCAGGTTTTGTTTCTTAACTGGAGTCTTTGGTTAATGAGGTCTTTGTATTCCCCACTGTATCATAAACACTGTTACCAGATCTTAAACTTGGGCTAGCTGGTCTGATCCTGATAACCCAGCATATGAGTGGATGCGCAGAAAAGGGGGGGTTGTCCTAAGGCCCTTCTACCTTCTGACCATCAGGGCTCACTGTAAGGAAGGATCTTTCAGGAACAACAAGGCTCCCACAAGACCACACTTTGCCCAGTCTCAGAGGTAGCTCTCTCTCTCTCTCTCTCTCCACTTGGTATCACCAGCTAAATCCTCATAGTACAGATTCATAGCAGCAAGTGACACAGCTAGTGGCATAGCAAGTGACATAACTAGCCACTGGTCTGTCGAATAACCCCTCTCTTTTCCCATGACTTTGTTGCTTTCCTAGACTTCACAACAGAGGTAGAGAGGTTATTCAGAGGTTAAGAGCACTGTCTGCTCTTGCAAAGGACCTGGGTTTAAGTTTACAGCACCTATGTGGCAGCTCACAGCCATATGCAACTCCAGCTCCAAGGGACATGACACTCTCTTCTGGTCTCTTGGGGAACAAGGAACACACATGGTGCGTAGACATACAGATGAAATACATAAAATAAAACATTAAAATCTAGGCTTTACAACACAGTGGAAGTAGCCAGTCCTAAAGGACCTTCTGAAACCAACAAGGTAACAGGCCATGTGAACCATTTCTTCCTTCATTGGTTTATCTGACAACCCAAGAGTGTACTGTGAACAAAATAAGAAGGCACCTAAAATCAGTATATTGCGGCTGTCATACAGCTCAGGAGTTAAGAACATTTCTGCCTCTTCTAGATGACCCAAGTTTGATCCCCAATATCTACATGGGGTGGCTTACAACCAGATGGGCTAAAGACAGCGCTCAGCAGGTAAGAGCACCAGCTGCTCTTCCAGAAGATCCTAGTTTGATTCCCAGCATCCACATGGTAGCTTACAATCACCTGTAACTCCAATCTTCGGAAATCCTTTTCTGGTTTCTGGGTGCTATGTACACAACCAGCTTCTACAAGAACCCCAACACATATGGCACACATTCATATAGACACACATAAACATATATTTTTTAAAACAGGCTTCAGGAAGACTGGCTCGTGTATAGAGTGCTTACCTAGCACATATGTACCCCTATGTTCAGTCTCCAGCACCATGTAAACCGAGCATGATGGGACACATCTCTAATGTCAGTACTCTTGAGGTGGAAGTAGAGAAATCAGAAATTCAAAATTTGAACCCACCTTGGGCTCCAAGAGATGCTGTCTCAAAACAAACAAAACAAAAGACAGCCCCCCCAAAACAAAACAAATGAAACCCCCAAAGTTTCAGGATAGAGAAGAAGTGCAGTTTGCAAATAAAATATTAAAAAAAATCCCAAACATGAGAACAAATGTGAATTCCTCTGTCTTCTAGAAACTTGTTTTTGTTGTTGTTGTTTTTTTTTTTAAGGTGACAGACACTGGGCTGTAGAGATGGCTCAGCAGTTAAGAGCACTGGCTGCTCTTCCAGAGGACCCTGGTTGGATTCCCAGCATGCATAAGTTAGCTTACAACCATTTGTAACTTCAGTTCTAGGGAATCCTCTTCTGCCCTCTGGGTGCTATGTATACAAGTTTTGCACAGACATATATGCAAGTAAAAGACACATACATTTAGCTGTCTTTGGCTACTTTGTTGGTTTTTTTTTGTTTTTTTTTTTTTTTACCATCCTCCATTCCTTTTTCTACTCCTTCAACCCCTTAACACTAAATAAGAGAGAAAAAATGATAAAGAAAAAAAGGAAGAGATCTCTGAATAAAGTCAGGGGTCAGAAAGGGGTTATCATTAGACCACTTCCTGCTGATGAGGGATGTCGTATTCCTTGGGGCACCTTTGATCTTCACCATCAGGATATCTAATTTCTTCTTCTTGTTTCTCCTTTGGGCATGACTATTTTACAAACCACAACAAACCTGGACCACCAAAACCCAACAGTACACTACCGCCTCTCGGGACCCTGGCATTTATGTACCTCTGAAAAGTCCTCAGAATTTCAAACATCACACAAGCATAGAAACTATATGCACTTGGCAAAAGCGTGACTCTGCTAGCGCGTGACTCTGCTAGCGCGTGACTCTGCTAGCGCGTGACTCTGCTAGCGCGTGACTCTGCTAGCGCGTGACTCTGCTAGCGCGTGACTCTGCTAGCGCGTGACTCTGCTAGCGCATGCGTCAGCTGCTGTGAAGCAACCCCACATCCTTACACCTGGGATTAAAACGAAAATATATTCTTACATGTCTATGTTTTTTAAAAACAAACAAACAAACAAAATTCCAGATTTCTCACTACAATATAGTCAATAACTATATTTCTTAAGGTGGCAGACCCAATGGCTTTCCAGGTCAGTTGGGGAGCAAGGCTTGTTTAGGAAATGCTAAACACAGGGGACTTGCTGATCACCAGGAAGAGAGAGCTGAACTCGAGGCTCAGAGTAGGCAGCATTAAAAGATGTGTTCAACACAGATACTACGTGAAAGCCTAGAAAAGAAGGGGACCAGGGAAGAAAAACATTTGCATGACAAAGCCAGGTCCCAGATGCACAGTGAAAGGGGAGGAGCCTGTGTGAGGGAGCTGCCCAGAGGGTGTACATCACAGCCCAGGAAGTAATAAAGTACAAACCATAATCTGATGGAAAAATGGGAGAAGCTACAAATACGCAAGCAGATGCAGGAACTCCAGACAAAAAAGACTGCTCACTGCCAGACCAGGAAGGGAAATTAAACAGGAGTAAAATGATTGTTTTTGCTCTTATCGGGACACCAAAGAGAGGACTAATGGTATTTTCTATAATGGGCAAAAGTAAAAACATTTGCCCTACATTGCCAGTTGGATTACAAAATGCTGAGGCCTCAGGGAGGTTATCCAGGGACACAGACAAAAGTTAAAGATGCGTATAATTGCCGGGCGTGGTGGTGCATGCCTTTAATCCCAGCACTCGGGGAGGCAGAGGCAGGCAGATTTCTGAGTTCAAGGCCAGCCTGGTCTACAGAGTGAGCTCCAGGACAGCCAGGGCTACTCAGAGAAACCCTGTCTCGAAAAAAAAAAAAAGATGCATATAACTTATCTGGTTTGACCAAACCACTGAAGAATCTAGGATCTATTCTATAGAAATCAGGTGAGCAAGGCTGGAGTAAACTAGTGGTAACATGTTTGCTACCAAGTGCAAGGTCCTGAATCACCAAGCACTGAAAAAATAAGATCCTGGGGATCCTAGTTTGATTCACAGCACCCATGTGTAGCTTACAACCGTTTGTAACACTCCAGTCCAAGAGGTTTGCTGTAATGATGCTGGGTGGAAAAAATCTGGAAGGGTCCAGAAAGAGAAGGGGTCTGAGTTACTGAGACCCATTTTAAAGACCTCTGTAGATCTCCACTCACTGTTGTGGAGTGTGTGTGTGTGTGTGTGTGTGTGTGTGTGCGTGCGTGTGTGTGTGTGTGTGTGTGTGTACTGACCGAGATGCCCCATGGCCTGTACCATCACATACCTCTGTAGATCTCCACTCACTGTTGTGGAGTGTGTGTGTGTGTGTGTGTGCGTGTGTGTGTTTACTGACTGAGATGCCTCATGGCCTGTACCATCACATACCTCTCTGTGACACTCAACAAGATTACAGTTTCCCTTACCATCTCCTGGAGGTCAACAGTCCAAGATCAAGGTGTGGATGGTTCAGTCCTAGTGACAGAGCTGTGTCTACAAGTGACACTGTCCACTCTGGGGTGTGATCAGGGTGTGGATAGTTCAATCCTAGTGACAGAGCTATGTCCACAGTGACACTGTCCACTCTGGGGTGTGATCAGGGTGTGGATAGTTCAGTCCTAGTGACAGAGCTATGTCCACAGTGACACTGTCCACTCTGGGGTGTGATCAAGGTGTGGATGGTTCAGTCCTAGTGACAGAGCTGTGTCCACAAATGACACTGTGCATTCTGGGGTGTCTTCCTATCAGGTTAGGGTCTTACATAAGATTACTTGCCTCTAAATACAGTCATGGAGGTAGAGCTTTGTCATGAATTTGAGGTGACACAATTAGGCTTATCCCAAGAGAAAAGTATGCATGTGTAACAATAAGCTTACTTAACATTTCTATATTCTTCTGTGGAGGAAAAATATATATTATAATCTTACTACAGTTAAAAATGACCAAGGCCAGGCTGGAGAGATGGCTCAGAGGTTAAGAACACTGGCTGCTCTTCCAAAGGTTCTGAGTTCAATTCCCAGCAACCACATAGTGGCTCACAGCCATCTAAAATGAGATCTGGTGCCTACTTCTGGCTTGCAGTTATATATGCAAGCAGAAATTTATTATTTATTATAATAAATAAATAATTTTTAAAAATGACCAAGGCCAAAAAAACCACTAAACATCTGCTGCATGTCTGCATCTGCTTAAGACTGGGGACAGTTGGGAAGATGTTGAGTCTGAGAGGGTGGATGGACTAGGGTGGGTGGAGGCAGCTCATAGGATTTTTCCATGTAGAGTCATCTCCCCTCATCAACAGAGACTCAGATGCCCCCAAACCACAGATAATGTCAAATCCTGGTTTTTTGTTTGTTTGTTTGCTTGTTTTTGTTTTTGTTTTGTTTTGTTTTGTTTTGTTTTGACTATGTGCACATACATGGGAAGAAATTTAGGTCGGGTGCTTAGTGGGTAAAAGCAATTGGGGCCAAGCCTGACAACCAGAGCTCAATCCCCAAGATGCACATAGTGGAAGAAGAGAACAACTTCTACAAGTTGTCCTCTGGTCTCTGTGTTTTTCGCATGAGCATGAATTAACAACTGGATTAATGATCTTATTCCATATGGTCCCATAGTAAATGCCACACTGAAGAGGGCAAAGAGCAATGAGAAGAGGTGTGTGCTACACACCTGGAGTCCCACCTACTACCCAGCCTAAGCTATAGAAGGAGATGGCTCTAAAGTCAACATGACTCCAGTGGAGTGGCTCACACAATCTCAGCACTCAAGAGATTGAACTGCCACAGTTCAAGACAGCCTGGGTTTCATAGTGGGTTCAAGGTGAGATTGGGCTGCACAGCAAGATCTCACTGCAAAACAAAAACCAACCAAACAAAAAAAAAACAAAAAAAAAACAAAAAACAAAATGAGGGACACAGGGTAAGTAGAGACCACCTACATAAAGGCCCAGTTTGTTCACAGAAATTTCAAATATTACAAATTTAAAAGATGGCTTCTAAGATAGTTCTTCATAAGTTTGATTGTTACCTAAGGCAGAAATGTTTTAGTTAGGGTTTCTATTACTGTGATAAAACATCATGACCAAAAGCAACCTGGGAAAGAAAGGGTTTATTTCCTTTTACAGTTTGTGGCTCATCAGCCAGGGAAGTCAGGACAGGAACCTGGAGGCAAGAACTGATGATGCAGAGGCCATGGAGGAGCACAGCTCAAGGCTTGCTCCTTATGCCTCACTCAGCCTGCTTTTTCCTAGAACCCAGGACCATTAGCCCAAGGGTAACCCCACCCACAGTGCATCCTCCTTCATCATAAAAGAAAAAGCTCCACAGGCTTCTACAGACCTGTTAGTTAACAGCATTTTCTCAACTGAGGTTCCTTCTTCCCAGATGACTCTAGCTTGTGTCAAGTTGACATAAAACTGGCCAGCATAGTAGACTAAGTCAAATAATTAAAATCCAGTCAGCCGGGCGTGGTGGCGCACGCCTTTAATCCCAGCACTCGGGAGGCAGAGGCAGGCAGATTTCTGATTTCAAGGCCAGCCTGGTCTACAAAGTGAGTTCCAGGACAGCCAGGGCTATACAGAGAGACCCTGTCTCAAAAAAAAAAAAAAAAAAATCGGGGGCTGGTGAGATTGCTCAGTGGTTAAGAGCACCGACTGCTCTTCCAAAGGTCCAGTTCAAATCCCAGCAACCACATGGTGGCTCACAACCATCCGTAACGAAATCTGATGCCCTCTTCTGGAGTATCTGAAGACAGCTACAGTGTACTTACAAATAATAAATAAATAAATCTTTTTAAAAAAATTCAGTCAAAATGATTTGCTAAATATTAATGTTTGGAAATAAAAATATTTTGAATATTCTTCAAATAATAAACTCTAAGGTACAAAATTCTGTCTTGACAATATATCATGAAACCCTTCTTCCTGAATTCTGGGATTTTCCATTTATCATTTTTGGACCTCAGTATGCTTGCAGGAAACTGAAACTTTTGAAATTGAAAGTGTTGATAAAGGGACTCCCCGGGATGAACTGTGTTCAATGATAGATTCTCTAGCCAGCATCTCAGAGTCTGTTATGGGGACCACCCTGTACCTCTCCATCCTCTTCCCACCAGACAGCAGCAGATTCATTTCACCCCCATGCCCCAGCAGCAAAATAAAATAGTCACCAGGCCAGCTAGTAGTAGCTCATGCCTTTAATCCCAGCACTTAGGAAGCAGAGGCAGGCAGATCTCTGTGAATTTGAGGCCAGCTTGGTTTACAGAGTGAGTTCTAGGACAGCCAGGACTACACAGAGAAACCCTGTCTCAACCCACCACCCTACCCTAATTTTCACACAAAAAAGTGTGACTTTAGGCTGGCTGAAAACAGGAGGTTATGTGTTCCATGGTTCTGTGAGACAGACACTTTGATCACAAGAGGAGGGCCTCCCTACCTAGGACTCCATGGACCTTATCTGTGATAAATTCTCTGCGCTGAATCTCGATGCAGAATCAGTGTGTATCTTGATTCAGACTTTCCAAAAAGGAAAAAAACTTAGTTTCATTCTATGCATAAACTCTGGATAATCAATCTTTTTATGCTGAGTGTTTTTATAGTTAAAATGATATTTCAAAGAACTGAATTTATATTTGCTACAAGGCTTTGTTACTTAATACTAACCTAAATTCTAGGATTTCTTCATTTCAGGTTATATAAAGAATGAGACTAGTCATGACATTTAAATTTGGGAGGGTAAGACAAGTAACTCAGATGTTTAAAAGAAATGAATGTGGGCCGGTAAAATGTCTCAGCACTTGCCCAGCAAACCCTGTGGACCTGAGTTTGATCCCTGGAAGCTCAGGTGGCTGAATTCTACATGCCCACCCTCACCCCCATCACTAAGGTCTTGAGTATGCTGGGCCCAAGGTTGAAACCCTGTCTCCCTCTCTCCACCGGCTTAATTTCCATCAGCCTTCTTTCATCAGGCCCTCCTCCTGCTTGCTCTAAGCATAGGATGTCAGCACTTCCCCCACAAATGGGAATATAGAGTAGGGCAGAGTCGGCATTCAGCGAGGATAATTCCTTATTTGTTCTCGTGCTTCCTGAGAGCTGCTCAGTTGACCCTTTGGGAGCTCCGGCCTCTTTCGGACACGTACAATCACACAGGCAGACAGTGGACAGGAAATCCCTGCAGGAATGTCAGATTCTAGAGGGCAGGCCCAGGGCCAGGGCTCCATGCGGAGAGGGTTCTTTGACCTCATCACCATAGAGCTAGGCCCTGTTACCACCACATCCCAGAATGTCCAGGCACAACAGCAAGAACCTGGCTCTTTGGTACCAGGTGCTCCTGGCCACCAGGTGTGTCCCAGTGTACGAGATCCAGACAGACTTGGGATCCAGAAGTAACATGGAACATGCACTGTGGAATGTCTGATCAACGTGATAAGCAGGAGTCAGCTTCCAGTGAAATCTGGGGATGCGCTCTGCAGAGTTTAGACAGCTTCTGAATGAAATTCAGGCAACTCATGACAAAGAGAGTTCTACCTATGCAAGGTCCCGGTGGGCTCTGTGTCTAGGGTTTTTTGAAACAGGGTCTTTCTATGTAGCTCTGGCTGTGCTGGAATTCCTATGCAGACCACGCTGGCCTCGAACTTTGAGAGATCTGCTTGCCTCTGTCTGTCAATTGCTGAGATTAAAACCCTGTACCATCATGAACAGTTTAAGGCTTTTTTTTATGATTTATTTTTAGAATTTTTAGTTATGTGTGTGTGTGTGTGTGTGTGTGTGTGTGTGACTGTGTGTGTGTGTGAATGTACACACGAGTGCTGGTGCCCACAGAAGCAGAAGACTGTGTTACATTTCTGGGAGCTGGAGTTACACATAGTCTTGAGCCACGTGACATAGGTGGAAATTGGGTCCCCTGTAAGAGCAGCACACACTCTTAACCACTGAGCCATCTCTCTAGCCTCTTTCCTCTAGGTCCCAGCCTTTAAACCAGTCTTGCAGAGGGGGCTTTTCCTCTCCTCAGACAGAACAGTTTGTGTGACATCTGCTGTCTCGCTCCATTGTTCAAACCTTGTCTTCAGAGCCAGTGTCTCACTGACCCTGGAGCCCATGGGTTTGCCCAGACTAGCTGGCAGCAGGCTGGAGGGAGCCTCTCTGCCTTCTCAGCATAGATTACAGGTCCTGCTGCTTTAATGGGGGGCTGAGGACCTCTTGTGTATGGATAGCAAGCACTTTGCCCATCGAGCAGCTCTGGAGCCCCCAGGACTCTTTGATTTTATGATGCCTTCTGCTTCCTTCTCAGAAGTATTCTAGGTTTTTTGTTTTGTTTTGTTTTGTTTCGTTTTGAAATGTCTAGCTGAACAATTTGAATTATAAACCCCATAGCACTTTTAGGAGACCATCCCACACTACTGAGGGAGGCAGCCTGCAGCAGAGTGTCCCCCTGGCCAGGAGAACACTGTAAGGAAGGTCTAGCTCAGGGAACCAACTCCTTTGAGCACACCTACCTCATTTCATCTTCAGAAAAGAGACGTTGCTTCTCTCTCCTTTACCCCTCATTATCAGCTCCCCAATATTCAAACCAGCACCACTCACATTCCTACTTACAAGGAGAAGATGCTGTCTGTAAAGAATGTCCACGGCAGGTCTGATAGCCAAGAATAAGTGGGACAGAGGCAGCCTTCTCAGGCACACAGTGTGACAGCTGACTCAGAAGCTCTGTCTCCAGGAGGCTTCCCTTGCCTGCTGCAGCCATCCTGCAAACTCAGGAAGTTCTACACAGGAAGCCCAGGGTGGAGGATGAGGGAGAAGGAAAGAGCCAGATACCCAACAGGGCCTGACATTTTTAGTGGGCCAACAAATGAGGCTGTCTTAGTCTTGGAGTGTGCCATTCTCCAAAAGGGGGAAGGTTTGGGCCATTTTCAGGACAGAGCAGAGTTATTGTATGTGCTCAAGAGAGGCCTCCGGTGAAGTATGCAAAATCAGACAGGACAAAGCAAGGAACTGAGCACCTTTGAACAGAGAACAGTATCTGGGGATCAGGGAGTTTTCTTTGAGACGTTTGTAATTACCTGCTTCTGATGGGGAAGCTCTTCCTCCTTTCAAATGGCCAAATGTTAGGATCTGGCTGCTCCAATTGTCTCATGCACACGAGGAGGATTAAGACACTCCCCCCCTTTAAGCCAAAGCCCCTCCTCATACTGGTGTAGAAGGCACAAAAGTTAAATTCCCTAAGTTTGGGGAGAGGGAGGAGCTTGTTAATCCTTTGAGGGGGTCTGGAAGGTTGAGAAGCACTGGGGGAAAGATCCACCTGCTGGCTCTTCCTGGAACAGCACAAGTCCCACAGGACTGTGCAGTGGAACACCACCCTGTGAGTCCTGCCCAGTAAGCAGAAAATGTGACTTATCTTCCCTTCCCAGCTCCGGGATACCAAGAGCTTCCTAGTCAATCAAAATGTCATCGTTAGAGCTAAGACAGAGCTAAGACACCATCCACAGTTGGGCCCAGGCTGTCTCTGCTCTGAAAGGCAAACAAGAACCTGTTTCTGGTAGCCACCCACTTATTCTCATGTGTACAAGCATACATGCACATGTGCTCACACAGATTCACTTATACACATGTGCAGACATACAGATATGCATACACACACTTATACAGGTGCATACACACATGCACATACAATAATTGAGCATACACACCTAGGCATACATATATGGACTTAGACAAGTCACTGCCTGGAATCCTTGCTCTCACTAACTCTGATCCTCTTAATGGTGTGCCTGGTGACTTCAGACTTGCTAGCAAGAAGCTGATCAGGAAGGGAGCCTGGCTGCTGGGACCATGGCTAAGCCTGTTCCCAGCTCAGTGTTCAGTCCAGCTGCACTGGACTTGAAAGAGCCCTAATGGCAGGGCCTAGGCACTTTGGAGGTCTCCTCTGTTGGATAGCAAGGGGTTAGCATGGAGACTTGCAGGTGACAGGACTCTAGACCACGTGTGAATGTGCGAGGGCTGTAGGCACAGTGTCAGCAAGCACTGGATACTCCTAAGCCACAGAGGACAGCTGATGGATGGAAGCTCCATCTCTTCAGGTCCTCTCGGGATATGAACTTGTAGGTTCTTCTAGGGGTGTGGGAGATGAGAAAGTCTGAGGTAGCCCTAGGGTGCCAAGGCTGACCTAAACAAAGGAATTAGAGGTAAGCGCCCTGTGTTGGTATCAGGTATCACACAGACACAGGGTGTTGGTGCTGAAGAGTCAGCAAGCTATGCCCATCAGGTCTTGCCCACCACCATGCTGAACATCTGGGCCATTTCAGTGGATTGAAAGAGAATTTCCTGTGGCTGTTTCTGTTCCTGGTGTGGCTGCACTGTGAGAAGAGGGGACTGGTCAGAGGAACGTCTCTGTGAGGTAGGGAACTGGAGCCTGCAGCCCCCACAGCCAAGCCCCAAATAAAAGCCCTATTATCTCTTGCATGGGGTGGACACTCAGGGAGGTGATAAAGAGGCTCTCCCAAGGGGTAAATCACAATCTAGAAGGCAGTTCTGCCACCTCCCCGTGCTGCAGCCCCCTTCCTGCCAACTGATGTCCATCTTTGTTCCTGAAGATTAATCAGTGTGGAGGAGACATTTAGCTCTTATACTCCCAGACTTCAGGGGGAACTCAAGTGCAGCCATGTCTCTTCTTTCCCTGTTCTGTGAGCTCTGGATACTCTGACTCGTCCTGGCACTGTCTACCACACTACTATAGTGGTAGTGTGGCCTACTGTGTGTGAAGAGAACAGTTGTGACCTGAGGAGAGAGGTAGGCTTTTATTTGGGTTTGAGGTTGTTTCTTTTTTCTGTTTTTTGTTTTTGCATATCCAGTGACTAGGGCATATGTCCAAGACAAATTTCCTGAGCTCACTGCCCTGGCTAAGGCAGGCTGCCACCTCCTGACCCACCTTAGCCGTGGTCAGTGAGCAGGGCCTCCCAGGGCCTGGTGGTGCTGGATGAAGTGCCTTGCCTCTGTACTCCTGTGCTTTCTGCCTATGGAGTGCTGTATTTCCACTGAGACCTGCCCAGGCAGCATTTGGGGCAGAACTGGCTGGCTGAGATTTGAGTTTGTTCCTTGACATATACATGACAGAAATAAAAAACTGGATCCTATAAGTTGTCCTTTGACCTGGACATATATGCTGTGTATACTCTTTCTTGTTCTCACTAATAGAGCAAACAAATTAAAAGACATTTTAAAATGGTTTCTATGTATAAGCCAAGCCAAGGAAAGAAGCATTACAATAAAGTCCAGTGAAATATCACCAAATAAATTATTTTTAAAATATGTGTACAGCCCAAGTTATGCAGTCTTGGAGACCAGGGGTATTCATCCATTAACCCATCTATCTATCCATAAATATATCCATCCATCCATCCATCATCCATCCACCCATCCATCCATCTACCCATCCATCCATCTATCAATTTATATATCTACCTATCCATCTATCAATCCATTCATCCTTTCATCTAGTCATCCTATCTATTCATCCATCTATCCATACATTTATCTGTCTACCCATTCATTCATCTACCCATCTATCCATCTAGTCACCCATCTATCTATCTATCTATCTATCTATCTATCTATCTATCCATCCATCCATCCCTTCATCCATCCATTCATCCATCCATCCACTCATCTATCCATCCACTGGTGTTTGTCCTCTGTGAGGTGATCTGGAGGTTCAGAGTTGGAGAAAGGGATGATCTTATTGTTCCTGGCCACAAAGTGTTGCTCATGCCATGGTAGGTAGCTGAGATGTCATGGAAAGGAAAGGGGTATCCTGAAGGAAGGTCCCACCCTCTGTTTTCTTCATAGGACTCCTTATAGAACTAGGACAACCCATGTTCCACTGGCCTCTGTATCCCCTGAGTGGCACGCTTGCAGGAGATGTGACACAGCAGGCACTAGCTTCTATCTTCACTCTGTATTTAGGATGGACCAGCACCCAGCCTTGGCTTGAGTCTGGGTAATTCTGAGAGGGTCATAGTAGGTTCCACACCCATGTGTGCTAGTTTGTCTAGGTGTGGGAGTGAGGCCTTCTTGGCTGAGGTAGAAGGGTCTGGAGGTGGGAAGTGGGCTGTGACTTCCCACAGTTATAAAAACGGGCATAATGAGATGCTGTTTATTTTTCCATAACACTGGTGTCCACTAAACTGTCTTTCATCTTGCTAGGCTATCCTAAGGACCATCCAGAGCCTGCCATGGCCTTCTGCAGCATGGCATTCACACTGGGAGCTGGAGTTTAGATTTCAGTGGCTGGTAGAAATTCTTTATATGATCTACAATTCCCAGTCTAGACATCAACTCATGGAGACTGTGAGTCCATCACCAAGGATACGGCCACTGGAGCTTGGCCTTGTGTGGGGGTGCCCAGTTTAGGTTCTGTCTGTATAAAAATATATTACAGGCCTTTAAAGCCCAAGCCACGGCTGCCAGAGCCTATGCACTGGAGAAGCGTGGCATTTTCTGCACAGGCAGCTGTGGATGAGCAATGAGTGACACTGTTGAGTCTTCTCAAGCAAAGTGTCCCCAGGCTACTCCTACTTATGCTAATGCGTTATATAAAATAACATAGCTTAGACTTCCCAAGCTACGCCTACTTATGCTAATGCGTTATACAAAATAACATAGCTTAGACTTCCCAGGCTACTCCTACTTATGCTAATGCTTTATACAAAATAACGTAGCTTAGAGTTCTCCTCTAGAATAAAACTTCTGGCATTTGTGTTTTCTTTTAAATACCCCATTAATCTGATTTTAAGGGTCACTAGCATCTGTTAAAGTTCCTGATGGACTTTTGCCTCCTGGCTAGCTGGGATAATGACCTAAACACCGTCCTTTTGTTAGTAGGCAGGACCTCAAGTATAGTAGTATATGCTGGACCTGCACAGCTCCAGGATGCCTGAGGACCCTGGTGTCCCAGCAGCAAATGACACTGTGGTTTGTCTTGCTTCTCAAGAAATCAAATAAATGTTGTTTTTGTTTGTTTGTTTGTTTTGTTTTGTTTTTTAAATCCAAGTCACTAACTAATGATGCCTGAATCAATCTGTTTGTAAAAGGAACCATTCAAGCATGTTGCTTACCTCCAAGCTAACAGTTAAAAATAAAAAAGGAACCAAAGACATGAGTGTCTAGACTTGGCAAAATGCTGGTCCCTCTAGTACTAGCCCTGGCTGGTGGCACTTGTCTGTTCAAATGCCTCCTTACAGATAATATGTGGCTTGATTTTCTCTGGGCAGAGGAACCCTCCAGACTACACACTTTCCAGCCTTACAGACAACTAGTATAGAGAATTACAATCTGTGTTCAGTGACTGAGCATGGCCCATGCATACCCCTGGCCCCATCTGAAGACACCATGCCTGACACCATACCTCCAAGGTGACTCTGACTTCTAAAGTACATGGCTTTACATGGCTAATGCACTGGGAGATGTTTTAAGATCCGCCAAGGAAGTGGCTCAGAGATATGATCTCTCACCTGTCCTCAGCTTCCAGAGCTGAGAAACAGTTCTCTGAGATCAGCTCATTTCTTCATAAAAACAAAACAAAAGGGAGTGGGTGTGGCGGTGCTCCCTTTGGCTATATGCGATGTTGTTTACATGCAAAACAAGGCAAAAGGAAGAGAGTCCCTT
This sequence comes from Mus minutoides, assembly GCA_902729485.2. Lineage (NCBI taxonomy): Eukaryota > Metazoa > Chordata > Mammalia > Rodentia > Muridae > Mus > Mus minutoides. The sequence goes on along the minus strand of LR750286.1, from coordinate 70,178 downwards.
GGATTGGAAGAGTATTTTAGACCAAGCCAGGCAGTCTGTGAGTGAGATCTGAGGCAGTGCACAGTACCTGTAACTGAATAAGTGTTTCTTATCCACTCCTTCACAAATATCTGTAAAATCGGCCAAAGCCACCCTGCTGACTGGGCGATGATGTCAAAGGACATCAAAATGGAACTTGTAACTCCAGCCTGCCTGCTTGCTTAGTAAGAAAGTGATAAGCTGTAGGGAAAGAGTCTGGCTTTGAGCCTCCCCTCTGAGGACACTCAAGTTACCAGGTGGTACAATTCTTGAGTAAGGTCTCTTCCTGAGAGAAAGTGTCCACTTGGTGGGGAAGGGGGTGACAGTCTAGATGAAGGTCCTGCAGCATCCCAGTACCTCACTGGGTCTGATGGCCACTAGAAAGCCTCTGGGACACCAAAGTCTTACTAGGCGCCATAAGGACAACCCCCTTTGGCAGTGTTCCCACCCTTATTGGCTAAAGTTCCTGATGGACTGAACTTCCCCTTTCACATCCTGGCTGGCTGGGTCAATGACCTATCACCCTCCCTTTGTTAGCAGGCAGGCAGGATCCTAAGTATAGTATATGCCTGGGGAAACTTGGTGTTGCACCGTACCTAACAGGAAAGGTATCTATTAGAGATGTGATGGCTCTAGCCTAGGGCTTCCCCTTGCCTATGGCAGCTTCTACTCAGGAGCATGTGGTATATGATACCCAGGAAGAAAGGACAGGACAAGGGGTAAGAGCAGCCATCCATGACCCAGAGAGGTACAGGTAGGAAGGCCAAATCAAAGGCTTAGGGGACAGCAAAGGGGAAGAGACATGGGGGATTCTGATTCCTGTGGTTGGCTGTGGCCCTTGGTTCCTGATGACTCAAGGAACTTACTCAGGCCATCCAGCTGCCTGCTGGAGCTTCATTACTAACTGGAAAGTCAGGAAGAGTGTTGGAGTGGGTAGGTTTCTCTGACGGCCACAAATGATGTCAGTAAACAAAGAGGTAGTGTGGGAGAAAGGTTTGTGCCAGGGAGGTGAAGGGTTGAGGGTGCAGGACAGACGGATGCAAGGGAGCGACTTGAGAGGGGGAATTTGTACAAGAGAAGGGATGTGTGAGAAAAAAGGTTTGGGAGAGAGATGTGTGAGAAAGCCAGTGTCCAGCAGTGTAACCAAATGCCCTATTTTGTTTTCTGAGTCCCATGCTAAGCTTCAGGAAGGACACAAGGGTGCCTCTGTATCTGCACCACTGGCAAGGCTATGTGGCCTGGACCTGGTCCAAGATGTCTAGGCACCACCTGAGCTGCTGGCTCCTCTGTGGTACACTGTGCAAACTCCTGTGGTTAAAGTTTGACCAAGTAGCTTAGGATTGAAGCAAACCCCTGAGGGACGGAGTCACAGAGAGAAGAGTTCACTAAGTGGAAAAGATGTGAAACCCTCCAGTCAGTTTTCTCTGAAGCTAGTGAAATTCCTCTAAGATTGGAGCTATGGAGATCACTCCACTGTGAGGCAGCCAGAGGCAGAAAACTGACCACCAGATCCCCCAAAGCCACTTCTCCCAGCAATAGAACTGCAACCCAGGAGTGTACAGGATATGCCATGCAGGGAGGAGCCAAGGACAGTCCCTAAGCCACTGCTATCACCTTGATCTTGGGCTCATGTCTAATGTTCCATGATTCATGTGGCAGAGTAGACTCTTCAAAGTTACTTTGTGTCCTGGCAAGTCAGAAAAACTCTTTGGAGTAAGCTTGCCAAGGTGGGTCAGGCAGGAGAATTTTAGGAATGGACCCCAGGAAGGTGCAGAATTCATACATGGACAGCCCTTAGTGATGTCACTGCAGGATGTTGTAGGAGGGTGAGAAGGAAGATGCTCAAGTTTGTACATCCAATTTCCTAAGCAGCTGTGTGCCTGGCTCTTCCACAATGGGCAGTACCACAGGCTCTTACTTCTTCTGCAAGGTCATTTCCAGGATTAGAACTTGCTTAACAACTGGGATACTGTGGCTCCCAGCAAACAACTACCCACTTCCTTCCTTCCTCTGGAGCCTTCCTGTGCCCTTGCATGGGGTAGTATTTGCTTCCTCTACTTTCCCTGTCACCCCAATTACTCCATGAAAAATTACTCTTTTAAAGCAATATCACCAGATGTGAACACACACACACACACACACACACACACACACACACACACACACAGTCTACCTCTTCCCCTTCCCTCAATGCATGGGAATACTATGTCACAAAAGAGATGATGTGCAGACAAATTCTTATCATGTTTGCTTTAACACAACACAAGACAGCAAGAATCCAATTCCTGTGGCTGTTCGGCTTTGCCGACACTGGACACCATGGGGAACAGTTTCAGTGTTCACTATCTGTGCTTAGAAGGAATGGTGTCTCCTAAAATGTCTGACTTCCTCCAGCTGGCCAGCCCTCCTGCCTGCAGACTGAGCCCATCTTTCCTTGTAGCAACTGCCGCTGTGGACTCTTGGGGCAAGTCCCCTCTGACTACCTTTGAAGGAGACCCATCCCTAGCTAGCCACAGGCCTGTCTATCCTGTGAAGAGCTTATACTCTGCTTGTGCTCTACATTGGAAATCTGTAGAATCAGGAAGGAGGAGGGATGGAGTGCCCAAGAGGGGCTCTGCACAGCTTTGAGCATCTGCCCTGTCACCTCCCTGGGCTCCCTGCTGGTCTTGCCCAGGAACCACGGGCTCACTGTTTTTTTATTCTGATGAACAACGGGGCCGAAATGTCTTCCAACTTGACAAAACACAAAATTTAGGTGCTGAGAGAGATACTTCAATTTCAAGCTTAAAGATTACTTTGGGTCCCCTAGGACGCAGAAGCAATTTAGAGCTGACACCCTGAACAGGAGCAAGGTTAGAAGATTAAGACCAACCGCTGTTTGGATAAATGGCTGATAATTGCCCATATCCGCAATTATACACTGGCACATAATTCCTTTTCCGCTACCTTTTTCCTCTCCTGTGTCCCGTCAGGCCGGATTCGGTAGGAGCCCACCTTGGTTTTCTTCTGTCGAGCCTTGGTGATGTCATACTCCACCTCATCCATCAGGGCCCTGCATGCTAAACAAGACAGATGGTGTGGTCAGGGGAGAGGAGTAGGGTGGGTGGAGGTAGTGCGGCTTCACCCCCCCATCCCTCCCTCCCTCCTCCTCCCCCCATTCCACCCCTCCAGAGTTCCTGCAACCACAGATGTGTATGGACTCTGACTCAGAGAAAGGATCCCTGCTCTGCAGTGTCCAAAGACAAAAGGACAAAAACCTGGGTTATTTACAGTAGTCTTTTCTTTTAATTTCTAAAGACTAAAAAAACAAAAGCATTTGTTTGTGTTTATGTATATTAGTATTTGTCTGTGTACCATGTACATGCCTGGTGGGCATGGATGCCAGACTAGATTGGACTGGATGAGGTGCTAGGTTTTGCGAACTACACCTAGGTCCTCTGTAGCTTCTACTGTAGGTTTCAATTGACAAATGAAATCCTTACTAAGGTGAAGAAAAAAAAAAGATTTTTTTCCCTCCATGGTCTGCATTTAGGAAACAGACTTTCCCTATAATAGCTGGAATCAAACCCAAATCCACTGCCAGAGTAGCAAATGCATTTAACCACCGAGCCATCTTCCCAGCCCCTGCATTCTGGCCTTTCAAACCATACTTTCCTTTGGGCGTAGATGGCACTGTTGTAACTGAGGGAAGCTGCTGGGGGGTGCCAGCTCATCAGATATCCCAGACCCCCTCTGGTGGCTTTGCTTTGGCCTAAGTAGCCACCCGCACCACAAGAAAGTGTTGGCCAAAGTTGCCCCCTGCTCTTAAAAGTCCATCTCTGTGAGCTCTGAAACATAATTTAGGGTCTATCTCTGTGATCTGTAGATCTGCCTAAAAGTCTTCCTCTCGGGTGCTCACCGTCCAGCTTGAGAAATAGAGCTGTTCCTATAATAAAGCCTTTGATGCCTCCACACCGACCTCTTCAACTGTACTGGAAGTTGACTCTAGATTTCTTGTCTCTACCTATCTGTGGACAAAAGGCCAGCACAGGGGTGGCAGCTTGGGGGACACTGAAGAAGTTCAACAGGGAAAGTCCAGGTGCCAAGCAATTTGTGCAGACATAGTTGCATGTCAGCCTAGATGGCTCATCAGGCTGCTGAGTAACCCAGAGCTGTCTCTTTCCAGCCGAAATCTCCACCCTAGATCATCTTTGCTAGAACAGTGTAACCTCACATGCCCAGAGCCAGCCTTTACCACTGGAATCTGACCTCACATGCTCCTCTGACTTTGCACCAGAATGTAGCAACTGTGGCACAGGCTGAGCTGTGGCTAGGGGCAGTGTGTTTACTGCTTTCCAGGCATTGCCAGGTAGATGTTGCTCTGGCTCTACAGTGGCATTGCTGCTGCCCTGTGGCTAATGCTGGAGTTTCCCTCTCTGTGGGCCTGACCGAGAGGGGCAGAACCACTTCCCTGGTACATCTAGCTCAGCAGCTCTGAGGTAGCCTCAGCTACAGATTTGGAACTAAGGCATTAGCATCATGCAGGCCCAGCTATGATCTTGAGCCTGATTATGACAGCCAGGACAGAAAGAGTTATTGCTAGCCATTATTACATCACTGGACCAGTGTATAGCCATACCACCCAATCTTATCTGTTCTCAGAAGCTAAACAGAGTTGGGCCTAGTTAGCACTTGGATGTGAAACTGTTACTGGATGGTAAATCCAGTACATGCTTAAGGCCTCCAGTAGAACAGCTGTGGTTTCTCCTTGACCATGCTCCACATGGGTGGAAGATTTGCTTGGCCTTAGTCATTGTGCAGTCAGCCATGATTCCATTGGCACTATGCCATCATGATCTCTGAGGCTGAGAGGCTGCTCTGGGTTATCATCAGGTCACGAAAAGCAAGCAACCCTCCTGTTCCATTGTTACATGTTGGCTCCAAAACTGCTTGTTCTGGAACCTTCCAATAGGGCCAGCTCACCCTTTTTCTTTCTTTTTTTTTTTCTTTTTTTCTTTTCTTTTCTTTTTTTTTTTCTTGAGACAGGGTTTCTCTGTATAGCCCTGGCTGTCCTGGAACTCACTCTGTAGACCAGGCTGGCCACCCTCGTCCTTTCTTGTCCTACGTCTAGAGTGAAGATGTTGGCTAGAGCTGGTCTTGGCCAGTCAAGAGCAGGACACAGTAAGATGTCTGGTGAGGAACACTGAGTCCAGTGCCTCCATAACCCTTATCCTGAATAGCTGAGGGGAAGAGAAGGCATTGTGGAGGGGAATGAATGAGCATGGGAAAGCAGGGTGTTGAAAGAACCATGAGATGAAGGATGGCTTTGTACTTCAATGTCCTTCCTGGAAAGGACTACATCTGGAATCTATCCAGCCAGCAAGCCTCAGGTCAAGGTCATCCTCCCTGGGGTGGACTATAGTTGGTGAGGCAGGACAACTGTGGTGTCCCTTGTGGAGTACAGAGCTGCCACTGAGCACATTTCTTTTTCAACTTATCCTGCCTCCCTTTCTCCTTCCCAGAGACTTCCTGGGAGCTATTCCTATGCATATCATACTAACAACCCCATCTAGGGTCTTAGGATCTCAGGGTTGTTTCTGCATTTAGGCCTAATCAGAAGCCCAGAGGCTCAGTCAGTCTGGGGCAGGGGCATTGAGAAGCTACCCAGCCGGTTACAGCCCCTAGGGGAGGACCCACAGCCATGATTGGGGGAGCTTCTCAGAGCCGAGAAGACATCATTAGCCTCTGGAAGGGACAGGACAGGTTGGAGGAGCACTTCCAGCACTTGCATGCCATCCCTGGCCTCCCCAAGGAGAAAGAGCTCTTTGAGAAAAGATCATTTTAAATTTCTGCCCCAGGTCACAGAACATGTTAAAGGAGAGTCACATCAGCGACCTGGGCTCCATATTTCAAGTCCAGCATTAATTTAAATGTTAATCTGAAATCTTCATGTAAGCCACTGGAGTTTCGAGTTTATTAGAGCAGACAGCAGGAGTGGAGCCTCATGGGAACACTGGTGGGTCACATTGCCTGCCAGAGGGCAAGCCACTCTCCCAGCTGTGTCTCCCAATTCCTTCCCTGCTGTACTTCCTCCTCTCTTCCTGCCTTCCTCTTTCTCAGAGGAGAATTTGAAAATGGGGACAGAAAATTCAAGTGACCCCTGGTACTAAGGTGATGGGCCTTCTCCAGACAGGCACCAGAGCAGACCCTGTTTGTTATGAAGGTGATGGGCCTTCTCCAGACAGGCACCAGAACAGATCCTTTGCACACTTTCCACTGCCATCATGGACTTCACATTTTGTACAGCACCATTCTGCCAGGTACATCAAGCAAGTCCAGTCCTGGACTCAGAACTTCCAAAACAGGTGCACTGGACGTGGCAGGAGAATCGGCACAATAAGAATGTGGGCAGTGGCACTCAGGGGCTGTGTGCTCTTTGGTGCTGTATCTTCTGGGGGCAAAATAATCTGATGCTCAACACTGGCTATCTTTGAGATACAAAGAAGTTACTGAGCATAAACCACAGGCCTGCCCAGCAGGAATACACGTCTGCCTGGGATATGAGTGAGCTCAATCTCAGAGGAGAAGCCATACCGTGAGAAGCATCCAAAGGACAACCCTTGTGCTCAGTGACATCTGGCCCATCTGGGAACAGGACCCACAGAACTTTCCACAGCCCTCTAGGACAAGGAGAGCATGGGTTGGGGTGGCTTCTAACTTCTGCATGATCAATTACTTTTAAATTGTTATGTAATATTCCAACAGGCAGGTGTACTGCAGGCTCCATTCCTTTGCAGACCATTTAAAAGATGGATGATCAAGCCTGGGGTCAACCTCTATGTCACCAGACACCTGAGCACCTTCACTTAGGCTGAAACTGCCTCTCAGTGGGTTAAGGATGACAGTTCAGAACATGCACACTCAGGGCTCTGCGACTCAGAGTGAGGAAGGCTTACAGCTAGCAGGGCTCTGCTATCTTTTTGAAAGGAGGAATTACACTCCAGGGCAATAGGGTTCATGGCACAGGTCAGAAAATGGGTGCTGCTCAGACTCAGCCTCTGCCACCCAGGGGTATTGAGGGATCTGTTTTGGAAGTTCTGAGTCCAGTCCTGGACTTGCTCGATGTACCTGACAGAATGGAGCTGTACAAAATGTGGAGTCCAAGAGCCCCCAAATCCCTCAAAGCTTCACCATGGCCCTCTGAAAGGGCTCTAGTCACAGTCTAAGCAGCCATGCAGGTCACCTCACAGTGAAAGGCTGCATGAGAATGAGAGCAAGTGACAACAGTGGCCCCAGTGGGTCCAGCAAGGGCCCCAGTCACTGAGACCTGAGAATCAGGCATCGTTGACTAGTATAGTAGAAGAATCAGAGAAACCATATGCACAAGCATCATGATGGGAAAGAACAAGGTAAGATGGAGGGAGGAGATAAACAGAAGCCTAGATCCCTGAGGAGGAAGTGTGTGCTATGTGCTGAGGTGGCAGGATAGGTTGGGCCAGAAGGAATTGTGTCCTCTCTGAGGCAAGAGAGACCAGTCTTCTGACTCTAGTGACACTTGAGAGTTCTATGTCATCTAGACCCTTTAGACCAAGATGGAGGAGGAAGGGCCAGGCTGTATACAATGACAGCCGATGGGCTACCACAGCAGTCCGGGTAAGAGACAGCCATGGCACAATGATAAGAAGTCAGTGAACCCCAGAGCTCACTGGGAGGCAAAAGTCAAGAGCACAGGTGGCAAGGTGGGCACTCAGGGCAGGGCAGCGTACTGACTGCCTCCCCATTTCATTGCTATACATTTTCTTCCACTAGTAACTGCATCCTAGCCAGCTCCTGCTACGGGGACGAGTGCATCATAACCATGGGCAGGGGAGGGAGAGTTGCTGCAGATCTTCTGGAAGTTTCCCTTTTCACAAAAGCAGAGCATCACATGGAGAAGGGAGAAGCTGGAGTTCTGGAGACATGGCTGAGACCTCCGTGGCTCCCAACTTCATGGGTGCAGGTTATCCCATCCCCGAGGTGCTGAAGCCACATTGTTCAGTATGATGCTACTTGTTTCCAAAGCTGGTACCTTCCGTGGTGTATGAGCACCGAAGTCTCTCTTGCAGCTCTGGAGGCTGACTGTGAGATGAAGGTGTCATAGACATGGCAGTGCTTCCTAGGGCTTCCCTTCTCAGTGGCCTGCCAACAGTGTGCCTCACCTGTGTCCTTCTCTTCCATGGCCATTCCTCTTCTTATGTGTGTCCTGCTCACTTTATCGGGTATCAGTCATATGGGTAAGGCCCACCCCATAGATATTGTTCATGCTAACCCTGTGGTTAAAGGGCCTATCTCCCCAAACAGCCACATGTATAGTTATGGTCTTAGCATATGAATGGAGAGGGGCACAATTTTACCCCAACACACAATAAAAAGGAAAGCTGTCTTCTGTAGTAAGTAAGTACATAGGCTGACCATTCCCAGTTACTTGCCAGAGCCCTTACTGCCTGTCTGGTCCACACTTTGGCCATCAATGCTCTCAGCTCTCCCTGAAATTTACCAGAGTTATAACTCTGAGCCCTGCCTCTGGGTCTCCCAAGCCTGTTCACATGTCACTTTAAAGGAATACCTTCCATCTCCAAAGGCCAGTGCCTTGGCCAAAGCCATCCTGTGGCTTGGCCTCACTTTGTCTCCTGCATGGAAGCAGTCAGAATGCCTGGCAGAGGCAGGCTGTGGCCACCCTTCAGGGCTAGGGAAGGTCTGGCCCATTCTCCAAAGCTCTTGACTGCTCATTAGCTGAACAAGATCAGGGTTCAACTAGCAAGTACGTGTCTACTCAGAGAGCAGCATCCCACTCTGTGAGGGTCAGGCACTGGGCAGAGATTCAGGAGGCAGCAGGTGGGGGTGGGGGGTCTGCAAAGATGAGGCTCCACCAGCTGGTGTGGACAAAACTGGAGCCCGGGGCTCCTGCAAGTAGCAGCAGGTCTTACATCCTCCATTCCATCACCACGGCAACCGGCTGAGGGAGGGGCTCCCCACTGAGTTTTAACCCAAATTATATTTTCCAGGTCCAAAATCAGAGCCACTGTAAGGGAAGAACTCATTTTCATAACTTTAAGATGCCTTGGCTGAGAGGCAAAGATGAGAGATGGATGTTGGGAAGGACAAAAAACCTCCTGAATACTGCTTTAAAACCGACCAACTGCACAGCTCGAGAATGCTGTGTCCTGCTTCCAGGGGAAGATGTGAGAATGTGTTGGAGTGTGGGGTCAGTTTTAGGAAATTGTCTAGGTTCACTGTCTTTCTGTTTACCACAAGCCACAATCATTTTTGATGCTCAAGATGATGGCCCTGTATGCCTAAGGGCACAGAGAACCATTTAGAAAACGATGCTTGCTTTGATAGAAATATGGACAGACACATGAGGAAGACTTTGAGTGCTAACATCAAATGGAGCCATTGCAGCCAGCCTTCAGGGATCTGGAATGTACCAAGCCCAGCCAGGTAACACAACTCAGACCTGGCTTCTGTATGCCTTTGATTTAGGCAAGTCTTAGTCTGCGAAACTCTACTCTCTGTTTCCTGCATGCTGAATCTCTTCCATAAAATATTTGATTACTTTAAGAAAAGTCTGGATCTGGACATAGTGGTGCATGCTTGTGATCCCAGCCTAAAGTGGGCCATATGAGACTCTGCCTCAAAAACAAACAAATAAACAAACAAACACACAAACAAACACAAAGCAATATAGGGAAAGAAGGGAGAGTAGGGGAGGAGGGAGGGGAAGAGGGAGAACCGGGGAAGGCAAGAATAGACAAAGCAACAGACTGTGGATTGCTTTGCTGTTTCACAAGACACAGGCAGGTGCTTTTGTGTTATTTTCCATCCCATGGGCCCTGTGGGTCTGTGTCAGTGAAAAGAAACCATTATATAATTAGAGGTGCTCTGGGGAGGCTACACCCTTACACTCATGGGGAGCTGGAGGCCACATGCGACCATAGCAGCTACTGGCCTTGGGTACTCTCAATGGACACTGCTCAGCACCCTAGGTGAGGCTCATGGTCTGTGTCCCATTCTGTAATGGCCAACGATTTAAAAGTGAGCTGAGCTCCCTAATCTGGTTATCATCTCCCCCGAGCCCTTTCTGAAGCATGTGAGTAGGTGGCTGGTGGGCATATAGAACCTCTTAAGGCCGGATCCTCCCCGGAGACTCTAGCTAGAGCCACATATCCAGAGTAAAGGTCTGGCGCAACCCAGGAATGGTGACGTATGCTTGTAATCTCAGCACTCAGGAGGCTGAAGCAGGAGTTGGAGGTCACCCTGGGCTACACAGTGAGATCAAGGCTACCCTGGAGCACATAGCAAGAACTTGTCTCAAAGAAACTAAGAAAAAATAGTCCAGTTGTAGAAAGACTCTGAAAGGCACGGTTCATGTGAGTTCTCAGAAAGTGATAGAGAAACCAGGCAGGCCAGCTTTGTCTGTTGTCTTCTAAGTCAGCCACCTCTGTTGATGGGTATCATTATAACTGAACGCCTGTAGTTCCATCCAAGGGCATGGGACCTACTCCAACAGATTAAGAAACGTGTTCTGCCTGCCCAGGAAGAAGGATGATGCCACAATAAAGTCAGTTCAAAGCACATGTCAACAAAGAGCCTGGTTCGCAGCCTGCAGAGCTCAGTCTAGGCAGTATGCGGTGAGGCAGCCAATTCATGCTGGCTCCTGCGATGGACATTTTGAGAACAGAGGAGGTTTGATTTCCTCATGGGTGAACAGACACCACGGTTCTAATGCTTCAGCTCTAACAAGGGTCCTGGGTGTCTTTTTGTCATGGCAGAGACACAAGCAAGGTGGGAGAGCACCTGGGCCTGTTTAAACACAGCTCGATTTCCCTTTGGCTCCTACCAGAAAACCCTGAAGATTCCCCTAGTGTACTCACCACAGCTACAGCGGAAGCCAATCTCATCTAGCCTCCAGTCCCTATACCCAGCCCCAAGTATTCAGGTATGGAGAAGGAAATTTGGTCAACTCAGACTCTATTGTTTGGGAAGGATTAGAAGGTAGCCTTGCAGAAGAAAGTATGGCATGACAGTGCACTCTCTCTAATTCCTGCCTGAGGTTCAGGGTGTGAGTTCTCAGCTGGCTGCCCCAACAGTCATAGTAGCCTGCTGCACCTTCCCTGCCAGGATGGTGACAGACTCTTGTCCTTCTGGAACTGTAAGCCACATGAACTGTTCCTTCTGTAAGGAGACTGGCCATGGTGTTTTATCACAACAATTGAAAGTAACACATGTGGGAACCAAAAGACAAGGGTGTGAGGGTCAAATGGGTCTATGAACAGTACAAATGTGGGTGCGTAGGAGTGAAGAAAGCCTATGAAAAAATGCCCAGAAGCCAGATGAGAAGGCTGAACATTCCTCAGAGATGCAGTCCAGGCTGACTGCTGAAGAAGAGGAGGAAGAGAGGGACCCAGGGACATAAGGGTCATCTGGCCGGTGCCCCAGCGAAATTGAAAACCCTAATGGAAAAAAAAGGAGGCAGAGGCTCTGAGTCACAAGCTTCTCACTGGGCCGTGCTCTATGGCACAAGGATGCATCCCTCTGTGTCCCTGTGAATAGGTCTTAGCTCAGGTTTCCAAAATATCACCCTTCTTCAGCAAACACTACCCGTCCCCTAATTCAGAATGAACTTGTTACAGTGTTTTCAGTGTAATGAAAACATTAGCTCTAGTCTCAGAGGAGTGGCTGTCACTAAATCAATAGCCTGGGCTGTCCATTATGGTGAGGACTGATGGGCTGAGCGGTCTGTCAGCAACGAGAGGCAGAGTGTCCTCTTTGAATAGCTGATGGGTGGAAAGATACAGAAAGCTGCTGTCTACAAGCCGACTACACAGTATGGGTGTCTCCAGGAAAGCAGGACCCACCTTGGAATGACCTGCTGGGCTGCATCTGCACTGTGAGCCTGGGTGAGAAAATTGAGGAAATAAATCCACAGAGCCTGAGAATGGGCTACTCAAAGTATGCAGGAGAATTGTGGGGCTCTGCTATACAGGCAGGGCCAGCCCCAGAGCAGCCAACATGCCCTCCAAGAAGAATGGGAGTCCACACATGCTTCAAGCTTTGTGTGCTTGCTTGACTCTCCGTCTCTGTCTCTCTTTCTCTGCCATTCTAAAAAAAATTGAGAGAGAGAGAGAGAGAGAGAGAGAGAGAGAGAGAGAGAACATACATGTACCGAGACATTCATGTGGAGACCAGAGGACAGCTTTCAGGAGTCTGTTCTTGTCTTCCTCCTTATAGAAGCAAGGTCTCTCTTGTCTTTTCTGCTACCTCCATCTTGCTGTAGAATAGCAGGGATTACAAGTACATACCATTGGGTCTGGCGAGATGGCTCAGCGAGTAAGAGCACTGACTGTTCTTCCAAAGGTCCTGAGTTCAAATCCCAGCAACCACATGGTGGCTCACAACTACCCATAATGAGATTTGATGCCCTCTTCTGAAGACAGCTACAGTGTACTTATTTATAATAATAAATAAATCTTTGGGTCAGAGTGGGGTTGACTAGAGCAGAGCAAGTGGGGCCGATAGGAGCAAGCAGAGGTCCTAAAATTCAATTCCCAACAACCATATGAAGGCTCACAACCATCTGTACAGCTACAGTGTACCCATATACATAAAATAAATAAATAATTTTTTAAAATAAAACACCATTGTACCCAGCTCTTTTACATGAGCTCTTAGGATCAAATTCAGATCAGGTTGAATTTTTACCTATTGTGACATCTTCCTGGGCCATGATCTAGTTCTCTGGGAAGGAATTGGTCAGAAGGGGCCTGTACCCGAGAAGATAAACACAGGTTTCCCAATACAACCGTGATTCCAGGTCGGTTGTCATCATAAGATCCACATGTGCATGTGTATACATATGCACCTGCACACACAACCACCATGACCCCAAAACACGCATGCACATGCATGCATACATGCATTATCTACACATACACATCCACCATGACCCAAAGATCCACTTGCACACACACACACACACACACACACACACACACACACACCACAGGGCTCAAAGACACACACACACACACACACACACACACACACACACACACACACAGAACTGTCACGACCCAACTGTTGTGGATTGCCCTGGTGCTGTTTGTATTTTGATGCTAATTCCGCTTCCCCAAAAGGGGTTTCCTGAGACAAGGAGAGTGAATCAAGGTGACATATTGTGAACCTTCTCCCCATTTTAACTTGTGAAATAAAGGCTAAGGCTGGTGATCGGGCAGTGGAAGAAAAAAGTGGAGCTGAAAAGGTTTAAAGAGAGAGGGAGAGAGGGGAGGAGGAAGAATGAGGAAAGGAAGGAGAGAGAGGAGGGCTGAAGAGGAGGAAGTGGAAGGAAAATGGAGCAAAAGCATGTGGCCTAGAGAAACTGCAAGTATTAAGGAGTCTCATAGGTGGGAATATAGTAGTGTAGTGGTAGATCTGCCCAATCTAGGTATGCAGGTGTATTCATATTGAGTTGTGTTTTCCTTGCACAGGCTTATTTGGGTTGGAGATTTCCTGCAACACCCAACAACACACATGTATATACACATACATCCACACATATATACATACATCCACAACAATCATGACCCCAAAACACACATACTTACATGTATACATCTATATATACAACCACCATGACCCAAAGACACATGTATAAATACATACACAATCCACATGATCCAAAGGCACACATACATTCATACATATACAACCTATATGGCCCAAATACACACATACATGCACGCACGCACGCATGCCATGCAAGCTCGCGCATACCCATTGCACACTCTAACTCTCATAACTTCTCTAAGGAAAACATCTGGGATAGAGCCATGTTCTCCACAGACAAGGGCAGGGCACAGAGAAGATAGGTCAGAGCTCTGGGTGAGTTCAGGTACCACATGGCCACAGGCACCAGAAAAGTGTAGGAAAGGCTGTAACTATCAGATGTCTACACCCGAATGGGAAGTGATCGGGCTGAGGGAGCAGAACAATCCAGAAACACAGGCAAGTGTAAGCCCAGGATACTGACTAGTGATAGCAGGTGAAGAGTCCACAGGAGAGTGTCAGCAGTGTCAGGATACAACACCCACTCAAAGAATTCACTACATTTTCACCTACACGAGGCTATGATTAAAAACAAGGAAAGAAGGCCAGCTGAAGTAAGCTCAAAATCCACTGTTTCAGGGTAGCAAAGTGACTGTATGTGACACATGTCATTTATGTGCCCACACTGTGGAGTGTACAGGGCATTACCTTCATGATGATATGTCAGTAAGATTCAACCATTGTAGCAAATGAACCCTGTGAATGGCACTGTGAGGGATGAGGGGTGATGGTGGGGATGTGGGGTGATGGTGGGGATACAGAGTGATGGTGGGGAATATGCAGTTATGGTGGGGATGTGGGGTGATGGTGGGGTGTGGGGTGATGGTGGGGTGTGGGGTGATGGTGGGGTGTGGGGTGATGGTGGGGATGTGGGGTGATGGTGGGGATATGGGGTGATGGTGGGGATGTGGGGTGATGGTGGGAATGCAGGGTGATGGTGGGGAATATGCAGTTATGGTGGGGATGTGGGGTGATGGCAAGGGGATATAGGGTGTTAATAGGAAGATTGGAGGTGATGGTCAGGAAGCAGCAGTAACCAAATGCCTTGAACATGCATTCTAGAGGTCAGAGGTCAGAGGTCAAAGGTCAGGGGAAATTCAGGGCTGGGGGTCATAGTGCTTTCCCACAGTGGCTTCTGCCTCTGAGTCTAATTGGCTGCTCCAGCTAGACTAGATGAAAAAGGAAGGAACCACAGGGCTGTCACCTCACTGGCCACAGGGCCACCTAAGGGCATGGAAGGGAAGAAAGAGTCAACAATAACAGGCATTACATGTCTTGAACAGGTGGGGTCTGGGCGGAGTTAGTTACCAAAGAGAAGAATAGTTTCCTTTCCACAGGGGTTTCTGTGTCCCAAGGGTCAGGTGGCTTGCCAGTACGTTTGTTTCTCTACCACCTCCGCCAAGCTCTTCTTTCCCCTCCAGCATTCAGCTAGGCAGTGGGGATGCAAGCCAGCAGGAGCAAGGACACAGGCACTGAGCCAGCCTGGTACCCAGCACTGCAACTGCAGGACCCTGGGGAAGGGTGTGCCCAGGCCTCACCTGACAGATGGGATGAGAATTCCACAGTCTCAAACTGAGTCCTCAGGACAAAGAAGTGGTGTGGCAGAGAGGTGAGTGAGTTCTGAATAAAGAGTGTGCGTGCATGGAGCAACTGAGAAACAGTTGTGGGTAGATCCAGAACCTGTACAGCAGGGAAGTGTGAAAGGGAAGTGTGAGGGGGAAGTGTGAGGAGGAAATATGAGTGGGAAGTGTGAAAGGGAAGTGTGAGGGGGAAGTCTGAGAGGGAAGTGTGAGGAGGAATTATGAGTGGGAAGTGTGAGGAGGAAGTGTGAAGGGGAAGTGTGAGAGGCAAGTGTGAGGAGGAAGTATGATGGGGAAGTGTGAGGAGGAAGTGTGGGGGGAAGTGTGAAGGGGAAGTGTAAGGGGAAGTGTGAGAGGGAAGTGTGAGGAGGAATTATGAGTGGGAAGTATGAGGAGGAAGTGTGAAAGGGAAGTGTGAGAAGGAAGTGTGAAGGGGAAGTGTAAGAGGGAAGTGTGAGGAGGAAGTATGATGGGGAAGTGTGAGGAGGAAGTGTGAGGGGGAAGTGTGAGGGGGAAGTGTGAGAAGGAAGTGTGAGGGGGAAGTGTAAGAGGGAAGTGTGAGGAGGAAGTATGAGAGGGGAGTACAGGGGGGGTATGAAGAAGAAGTGTGAGGGGAAGTGTGGGTGAAATGTAAGGGGAAGTGTGAGGGGAAGTGTAAGGAGTGTGATCACCTGAGTTTTTAATCCCCAGAACAACACTGAAAAGCCTGGCACAGCAGCATGCACCTATAATCCACCTGTAATCCCAGAGGGGAGGCAGAGATAGAAGGGGATCCCAATGGGTTGATGGCCAGCTAGTCTAGTTGAACTGGTGAGCTCCAGATTCAGTGAGACATCCTGTTTTAAAAACTAAGATGGAGAGCAACTCAGAAAACAGACAGCCTTAACCTCTGGCCTCCACAAGTATGCTCCTGCATGAACATATATACACCACAAACACACACACAAAGAAACAAATGACCTGGGGAGGGGGACCTTATATGGTTTCTAACTCTTCACCCAGGTCTTGGGCTATTTGCCCACATGACCCTGTGCCCAGCCCATGCTGGGTGTGTTCTGAACTCATTGGCATCTCCAAATGCACAAAGCACCTCCAACACATGTTTACTTAAAATCCACACCAAGGCTCTGAAACCCCACTCACACTGCACACAGCACAGGGAGAAGAGGGAAAAGGTAACAGGAGCCTTTATTCTGCCTTCTAAACCCTCCCAGTTTATGCCTCCTCTTGCCAGCCCCAAGGGCCCACGTTCTCTGTGTCAGCTGCTCCTTGCACTACCTCTCCCTCTGGAAGACTTGGAACCTGGTGCTGTAGGCTTCCTCAGGCAGCTGCCTTCATAGGTATATTCCCTCTTGGGCAGCTGGCCCTCAGCACACCCCCACAGGCAGCAGCCAGGCTGGGCCTGCTATTTGCATAGGAACAGAAGCTTTATAAAATCAGAGTAAAGAAAGATGTCCAGTATGGGGTCTGTGCATAAGAGGACCTGTTTGAGTTGCTAGAAGCTTCATCTCTGGTGGGCTCTGCGGGGTCCTGGGGGGCTGCTGTGATGTGCTGGGGTGGGGCAGAAAGGCCCAGCTGACCCTGAGACTGAGAGACCAACTCTGGGGAAGAGTGTAACCTACACCCTCCTCAACGGCACACTTTAGCACTTCACCTCAGCCTCATTCTACCCCACACTCCTTCCAGCTCCCACTGGATAGACGGCTCTCAATCTGTAGGTCATGACCTCTTTGACAAACTTCCATCTCCAAATGTGGTTGATTATAATTTGTAAAAGTAGCAAAATTACAGTTATGAAGTAGCAACCAAAATAATTTTATGGTTGGGGGTCACCACAACATGAGAAACTGTATTAGAGGGCTGCAGCATCAGGAAGGCTGCAAACCCAGGGATAGAATTCTTCTTGGAATCTGATGCTCTTTCAACCCTGTACTCAGCCCCCTGTGCCTACTTGGCGCTTTTGCAACTGTTCCATTGCTGGTCCCAGAGCTAGCCTAGAAGTCAACACCACATAGAGGAGCAGTTTTAACATCTCCGAAAGAGACAGCCTGACCGAGCGGTTCCCAAACCCAAGCCTCCAGTGGTCATCTTGTAGAAAGTGAAGATGCCCAGAGGCAGGCAGACAGCAAAGAGTTAGCTCAAGACTCAAGAGTTAGTGAATCCAAAGCCAACCAGAAGCATCCAGTGTGCCCCAGGCTCCCCTCTCCTCTGCGCTTGGTAGTCCTTTCCCATCTGGGCTTTCTGAGGTCATGCGAAAGTTTCTGTTCTGGGCTTTATTGCCTTCCTGACTACCACCCTCACAGCTCTATTAACTAGAGATGCTCATGTGGACCACAGAGCTGAGAGAAGCTCTGTCCACCCTCTGTTCTCAAATGACCAGAACCCTGTGGATCCAAGGGGTGAGCTGACATCCAAAAGCACAAGAGCCCTTCTTTAGGCAGCAGCTGCCTGGTTCCTGGAACTAGCTGCCCATCAAACTACCCAGGGAATCTGGTCCCTGCCTCTGCCTACAGACACACTGGGGCTCCAGTCTGCCTCAGAATAGGCTGGTAAAGACAAAGGATCCCCCAGCTTCCTACAGAAGCCAGATCAGAACACCGACATGCCAGGACAGCAAACAGTAAGCACTGTACCCCAAGACTGTCCAGCAGCCACACTGCAGGAACATCAGAGGGCATCTCTTGAGTACCCAGGGCACAGGAGTGTTGAGGAAAGAGATTGCCCAGTGGCCTGACTCCCACAGAGTAGGAACAGGCTGTGTTCCCCAGAAGCCTGGGGCTGAGACATCACACACAGCACAACACAACACACACACACACACACACACACACACACACACACTCACCTCCACAACGCACGTTGGGTTCCTCAGCGTCATTGGCTAGTGTGGGCCACAGCAGCAGAGCAGGAAGGATCATTAAGGCCATGGGCAGCAGGGCGAGCCCCATGTCTCCAGCCACGGGTGCAAGAGTGAGGAAAGGACACATAAAGGTCCCTTAGCAGCTTCAGCTTGAGGAGACCTGTGCTCCGCCCTCCTCACAGCCTTGCACCTGGCTGGCACACAGGTGCACTGCACCTGCCTCCTGTTGGTTAACCAACCCTGCCCACCCACACCTTCATCTGGGCCACAACCCTGGTACTGGCCCCACCCCTGTGCCGAATACAGGTCCCTTCTCATTCCCTGTCTAAGAGCTGCATCTGCCTCCCCCAACCCAGCCAGCCACAACCCAGACTGCCTCCTCCCCTAGATCTTTATTTTAACCCTGCAATTGCCCCTACCCCCTTTTTTGACCTTCACTCAACGGTACGGTACGTCATCCTTCAGTTCCCAACCTTATCCATCTGAGATTCCCAACCTATCTATTCCAACCCTGAGCCTATCCCCACCCCACCCCCCGTTTGCTAAGGTCTGGGTTCCAAGCACAAAGCAAGGTAAAAACCCTCACCCTGTAGGTAAAGGTGAAGTCCCTTTGAGCTTCTAGCTGCTGTGGGAAACTGGAGATCTCCATGGAGGCTGAGAATCTCCTGTGATGGTCACTATAGTAGCAGGCCTTTTTGCTAGACTCCTATCTAGGTACTTCCCCACCTTTCTCCACCCTACTGATCCTTCTCACTCTCCTTCCTCTCTTTCTCTACCCTCCACAGCTGCCCTCCCACCCCTTCCCACTCTCCTTCCTCCCTTTCTCTATCCCTCCATGGCTGTCCTCCCATCCCTTCCCACTCTCCCTCCTCCCTTTCTATATTCCTCCACAGCTGTGCTCCCAGACTTTCTTCCTGCAGCCTCCATCAGCTTCCTCTCCTGTTGGCCTTGTCCTTAGTTCTTCAGCTCCTGACAGGGTCTGCTGAACTAACGCCTCGATAGAACCTTTCCTTAAAAATCATCCGGGCATGTGGCTGGGGATGTAGTTTAGCTGATAGAATGCTTGCCTAGCATTCATGAAGTCCTGGGTTCAATCCCCAGTACTGCATGAACGGAGCATGGTACTGCATACCTGTCACCCAGCCCTCAGAAAGCGAAGGCAACAAGATCTAAACCTCAGCGTCGTCCTAAGCCACACAACAAGATCCTGTCACACACACACACACACACACACACACACACACACACACACACACCAACCAACAACCCCAGAAATACCCAGGCAGGTAGGTCTCCTGCTCCCAAAACAAAACAGCCATCTTGAACCAAGACAACCTCTTCCCAGTCCCTGAGGACAGGGATGGGCAGAGCTCACTGGGGACCTTCCTCACTGCCTCTGGCTCAGCCCCTCCCCACTGCACCTCCACCAGCAGGGAAAAGTCCACTCTCTGCTTTGCTGCAGCTTCCCTTGCTTAATCCCCCAGGCTCAAAGAATTAAGCATAGGCCAAGCCCTTGAATTCCGATTCCTGGGATTTCTTGTGCCTGACTAGAGAGTGTCTTGCGAAACTGGCCACTCATTCTCTCCCAACTCCAGGCACTGATGAAATCGAGCCACGGAGAGCTTTGTACAAACAATTTTACGTTGTATGGTGGCAGAACTTTATTTTTAACCGTGATGCCCCTCTGCCAGTCACTATGCTGCTAGATCCCAACAGTGAGGTATAAGCAGAAGGCATTGCGTTAAATTAGGGAAGTCTGAAGACCCCTTCTTGCTTTTTTCTGAAAAGCAGATTTGCTGGCTGGAGCTCCTGCATCTTTGACCCTGAAAGTCCTGAGAGCAAGAATTTGGAGGCCCGATCTCTAGTGATGTCATAGAGCTTCTGCTCCAGCCAGAGACTCAGCTCTGGACCTTCCCTTAGTTGAAAAAGAAAATTAACTTCTACTTCTAAATGGCCCCTGCCATTTCAGGTGTTACCAGAAGCTGAATGAATTCCCACCTGAAAGGGCAGAGTGGCGCTTGTGTCCCTTCCTACAGGTCCACAGCTGTCATAGTAATCCTGAGTTCCCAATGGGACCACCAAGTCTGGCAGCCATGTGAGAAATAGCAGACAATTAGGAGAGTAGGCTATGGAGCACCAGGGGACATGACCCCAATAGCACAAAAGGCAGAGCAAGTGTCTCATAGCAGGATGACTGAGAGGGGCTGACCAAGAGCCTTCCAGGACCTCCTTACTATTAGCTGGGTGCTGTGTGCATCTCAGAATTTCTAACCGGAAGCCAATTTTCTTTCCACCTGCAGGGCTCACCATATACCAGGTTGTCTTAGGGTTACTTCAGATGTAATAAAGCACCATAACCAAAAAGCAAACTGGGGAGGAAAGGGTACTGTCCCACCCTCTGAGTAGAGTAAACTTCCTTTGAATGGTGTAGAGGCACTCTATCAGCCTCTTCTTTGTTGGAACAACCTAGGGGCACTGGCCTATTGAGAAACTTTGGTCCCTGGTCCTAGGAGGAACTCTCAAGTGACAGGGCCATCTTCCTTATTGGAGGTAACAGGCACCAGTGTCCTAAGCCACAGTCCTAAGCAGCCAGGGCTTCAGGTGGGTCTCCCCACCACCACCATCTTTGACCCTGCAGATTGTCTTGTCCCCTTCCCTCAGCCAATTATCCCATCAATTCTGCCTGTGAAATAGGGCACAGGTCAATTCTACACAGCAAGTTGTCATGAGGTTCCAGGTCACCAACTGCACTGATGTGTCCTGAGAGGACATGGCTTGACCCCATGGGAAGAGGGCACACAGGTTCTTGCAAAGCTCACCCCATGTGTCTCTTTCAAGTGGCTGGACCTGATTTGTGCCCCTTATTATAAAATGTAAACAGAAGCACATTCTCTACTTCTGTAAGTTATCCAGAGAATTATCAAGCTGAGAGACCATGGGAACATCTAGCTTGGTAGCCAGCAGGACAAGAGTGCAGGTGCTTCAGGGACCACACAGAGCTGGCGTCCAGCCAGGGTGATTCACTGACTCCCGGAGCTCAGTGTCAAGGTAGAATCATCTCCCACTGACTGGTTTCAAAGGGGAGCCAGCAAAGGAAGAGGGTACTACTATAGCCACTGTGTAGCTTTTTTCAGAGTGTATCACTATTTATAGACATTTAACACACAACAAAGAAGAAGCTGGAACAGGGTATTTTGTACTTTGAGAGATGCAAATGGGCTTGTAATGAACCCACTGTTTCAAATCCACAGCCAAAGCTGACGCATACATTTGCTGTGATGAAACTTCACCTGGAATTCTTTACTAGGAATCCCTGCCAACCCGTTTCCCTTTTCTGTATTTTTTTTTTAATAATTTATTTATTTATTCACTTTATATCCCCATTGCACCCCCCCACCCCGGTCTTCACCACACAGCCCTTCCCCCAACCCTATCCCTGGGTATCAGCCCACCCTAGCACTAGGACTAAGTGATCCTCTCTCACTGATTTTTTTTTTTTTTTTAATAATTTTACTGTCGAATCTTAAATCCGAAGACCTCTGATCTTGAAGGCAGGTATACCCCACAGTATTTCTGGGCAGTGCAGGCCTTCTGTTCAGGTGGTGAAAGTTCTTTCTTTCCCTTTCAGAGTCACGAAGGACTAAGCCCTGGGCGTTTTGACTTAGGAAGTAGGAGCTGGGAAGTCTACGTTTGGCCCTGCTGCTGACATGCTCGTTATCCGTTATCCTTCCAGCTTCCTGAGGGCTTTGTTTCTTCTCCTGCATCCTCATCTCTCCCCTGGGCTTTTCTGCTGCACAAAACAGGAAAAAGGCAGAAAAAGCCCCGCTTCAAGTTGACTATCCAGTGGGCATACATAGGAAGTCAGACATTTTAAAGCCAGCAAAGGCTCAAGGGTCTCCTGTGCAAATATGCAGGATAAAGGGGTCCAGGGCAACTTGTAGTTCTCCAGCAGGTCTCAGTTGCATTTCAGGATCACAGCTCCTCTGTAGCTGAACCCAGGGAGTCCTGAGACTGTCACCCACTACAATGGGGATTACAGTTGTCTTTTCCTATGTAGGGAATGTGACTTTGCACCATGAACTCTCACCTATCTGATGTGAGCCTTCAGTTTGGGAGCTGAATACCTGTTGTTCTCCCTCTCTGTCTCACCCAACACCATCAAGGGCAGATATGTCCAGTCTCTGTGGGGCTTTGGCTACAAAAGGACTGCTGTCATGTTTATGCAGCTTGGACAGTACGACGCAGTGTTATGGGGACAAGGAAGATCCTTCCGGTGTTGGAAAGGTACTCTGGGGCGCATCACAAAGCTTTCCTCTCCCCTGTATAACCACAGGCCTTCCTTGAGCATCAGGATGTATCACTCAGACCAGGGACACCTTGGGATTTAAACAGCACTACCCCTTGCATATCAGCCAATAGTGACTAAGCATCCACACTTGGGGCAGGCAGGGCTGAGCTCTGAGATAAGCACTGGCCTATATGTCTATCATTCCTGTCATCAAGTCCAGGCAAGTAAGTTGGAGCTGGTCTCAGATTCCCACTTCAGGCAGTGCCTTTCAGGCAGTGAGCTTGAGGTTGTAACAGCAAGTGGCTCCAGGGTGAGTGCACTGCTCCTCAGACAGCTGCCTTCCCGGGCATGGGTGTTGCCTACTGGGCACATTGTGATTTGAATGTAAACTGTCCCCCACAGGCTCCTGTGTTTTAACTGGTTTCTGGCGCTGTTTGCACCGTCTGTGTAGGTTTTAGAAAGTGAAGGGATCACTTTAGAAAGAGATCCTAGAGGAGGTGGATCAATGAGGGCGTGCCTTGAGGCTTTTTGGCTCCGCCCTACTTCCGGTTTGCTCTCTCCTGGAGTGTAGATGTGATGCCAGCCAGCCTCCTGCTCTTGCCACACTTTCCCTAATATGACATTCTCTAACCCTCTGGAACTGCGAGCCCAAATGAATCTCTTCTCCTCGGAGTTGCTTTTTTCAGGTATGTTTACCGTAGTAAGTGACTAAGACGGGAATCTGGGGAATGCTTGCCTTCTAGACTCAGGTTCCCAACTTGTAAAGTAGATTGTGGTGGTTAAGTGCCAACATATCAACGACTGGTGAACCATTCTTTTTGTTTCCAGAAAAGACCAGCCGCCTAACTTCTGACTGAAGACTAGCCCGATGCTCCCAAGCTGCAGGTGCCATTCTGTCACCTAGTCCAGATGTGGCAACGTGACACAGGAGAGTTCACTTCCACCCTAGGTATCCAGCTGAGTCAGACACCTTCAGACGCCAGCCCTTGTGCCAATGCAGGTCCTTGGTTTTCAGCTCTGACTGAGAGTCACACTCTCGGACTCCCTGGATCTCCAACCTACACAGAGAGGCTGTGGGCTTTTGCTGTCAGTCACAGAGCAATCTCTCTCTCTCTCTCTCTCTCTCTCTCTCTCTCTCTCTCTCTCCTATCTGTCTCTTTCTCTGTTTCTCTCTGTAAGACTCTCTCCTTTCTTTCTTCTTAAAAAAAAAGTATTCCTCTCATATATTACAACTCAACTGCAGTTACCCAGCCCTCCCTTCTCCTGGTCTCTCTCTCCCACCTCTCCTGATCCTCATATCTACCCTCCCTCTGCTTCCCCTCAGAAAGGAGCAGGCCTCCCAGGGACATCAACCAAACTCAGCATGACACAGTATCAGTGTAGACAATAAGACCCAGCACATAGCATCACATCAAGGCTGAACAAGGCAACCCAGTGGGAGGAAAGGGATCTCACAAGCAGGCAAAAGCATCATAGACAGCCCCGACTCCCACTGTTAGGAGTCCCACAAGAAGACCAAGCTACTCAGCCATAACACATATACAGAGGGCCTAGGTAAAGATCCATATAGACCCCCTAGTATCTGTGACCCCCACGAGTCCTGGACATTTGACTCTGAACCATGTCCTTATGGTGTCCTCAACCCTTCTGCAGAGCTAGCTCTCTCAACAGCCCCCAGTATTTGCCTGTATCTTTATCTACACCTATATCCACATCAAAGTTTATAAGCAAATCTACATTATGTGTCCATCTGTTATCAGCATCTGTTTCTGTTTCTGCATTACATTCATAGTCATATCTACCTCTATCATGTTCGTCTACATTTATAGCCATGTTCATATCTATCTACATCACATCTGTCTTGGTCACTGCTCTATTTCTGTGAAGAGACAGCATGACCAAAGCAGCTATTATAAAGAAAGCATTTACTTGAGGCGGCCTTACAGTTTCTGAGGTTTAGTTCATTATCTTCACAACAGGGAGCATGGCAATATGCAGGCAGGCACTGGTGCGGTTGCTGACAGCTACAACATGATCAATAGGCAGAGACAGAGAGACAGAGATAGGCACAGAAACAGACCCTGGACTAGGCATGGGGTTTTGAAACTTCAGAGCCTATCCCCAGTGACACACTTCCTTTAACAAGGCCACACCTCCTAATCCCTTTAATCATTTCAAACAGCGCCACTCCCTGGTGAGTAAGCATTCAGATATATGAAACTATAGGGGTCATTATTCAAATGACCACAGTGTCCATATTTGTGTCTACCTATAGATCCATGCCATGCCCACATCTACACTCATGTTCACATCTACATCTGTGTCCACATATATACCCATTTCCACATCTACATCATGCCCACATCTACACCCATGTCCACATCCATACCCCTGACCACATCTGCACCCATATCCACATCCACACCCATGTCCACATCTATATCTCTGTCCACATCTACACCCATGTCCACATCCACACCCATGTCCACATCTATATCTCTATCCACATCTACACCCCTGTACACATCCACCCCCCTGTCCACATCTACATCTATGCTCCACTGATACTTATATCTGACAGCAGTATCTACATGTATAACCTCCATCTCCTATTGGTTAGTTTTCTGGAGAACTTCGCACACAAAGGAATAAGAACAATCCTCATCTCTGTGCCATGGAAAGGGCTGCATGTAGTCATTGGTGCAGTCTTCTGCCCAGGGAGCATATACAACTACTCACTGAGATGGCTTAGTCTGCAACTTTTTGATATTTTTGCATGATGTCATCTATAGAGTTTATGTTCTAAAACTCCCCAATTACACTTATACACACATTTATATATACAAACACACATACACATAATACACATGCATATTAAATATACAAACACACAAATTAACAAAATACCTCATTTTGTGTGTGTGTGTGTGTGTGAGAGAGAGAGAGAGAGAGAGAGAGAGAGAGAGAGATATGGCTCAGCAGGTAAAGGTGCTTGCTGCCAAGCCTGACAACCTAAGGCTTCATCCCTTACACCCACATGGTAGAAATAAAAAAACTAACCTTCAAGCACATATATTCACACATAGTAAATAAACAATTAAAATATTTAAAGTCTCAGTGTTTTAAATACATTTTATTTTTAATAAGTTTTTAAAAAGTTGACTACATGAGCCCAGATGGTATTTATATAGCTTAGCAAGCATCCTGGGTTGGTACTGACAGACCTCTCAGAAGCCTCTTTAAGTACTGCCTGCACAAAGCTGCTACAGGGAAAGCACAGCTCAAGTTCTCACCACTGCACAACCTGGAAGCTGGGACTTCGCCAACTGCAGAGCCCAATGAGCCCAGTGTGTGCAACATTTCTGGAAGAGGCAGGAAGATTGTTGGCATATTTTATTATTATTGTATTGTATTCTTATATCTCTACCTCCCTTCCAATCCTTACCACCCTAATCATTTCCACACACACACACCCAACACTATGTAGGAGAGAAAGAAAGCTAGAAGGAAATGGGTTGGCTCTGTTTCAGTCAACAAAATAGACTACTTCCTGCTAGTATCTTTGAGTTTCTTGGGGCAAGTCCAATCTTCATTGTCAGACTATCCACCAGTCCAGGAATCCAGCAGTCCAGGAATCTAGCAGTGCAGGAATCCAGCAGTCCAGTAATCCAGGAATCCACCAGTCCAGCAATCTAGGAATCCAGCAGTCCAGCAACCCAGGAATCCAGCAGTCCAGGAATCCAGGAATCCACCAGTCCAGGAATCCACCAGCCCAGCAATCCAGGAATCCAGCAGTCTAGCAACCCAGGAATCCAGCAGTCCAGCATTCCAGGAATCCACTAGTCCAGCAATCCAGGAATCCACCAGTCCAGCAATCCAGGAATCCAGCAGTCCAGCATTCCAGGAATCCACCAGTCCAGCATTCCAGGAATCCAGCAGTCCAGCAGTCTGGAATCCAGCAGTCCAGCAATCCAGGAATCCACCAGTCCAGCAATCCAGGAATCCACCAGTCCAGCATTCCAGGAATCCAGCAGTCCAGCATTCCCATAGTTCAGGAATCTAGCAATCCAGGAGCCCAGCAGTTCAACAGTCCAGGAACCCAGCAGTTCAGCAGTCCAGTAGCCCAGCAGTCTGGAATCAAGCAGTCTAGCCATCTAGCTGTCCAGCAGTAGCAAGCACAACAGCATCAGGGGGCAGCAGCAGTGGGGAGCAACAGTTGCTGCAGGCCCTCTGGGGCTCTCGTATTTATACCCGCCCAGAGTCCCCTGAACTTAACTATCTGCAACTGGCAAAAATCATGCCTCACCCGGGAGCATGAGCTAGTTAACGTCTGTGGACAAACTGAAGCAGCTGCATATCCCACACCCAGGAATAAAACACAAACAGTCATATAACATAACTGGGTTTTTTTTAAGAAAACCAAAACTTTCACTACAGAGGATAAAGTTTCTAAGGCAAAAATGGTGTCTCTGCTTTTCTACACAGATCAACGGCCAGAGTAGGGGCTGTTGGGCTCACACACAGGTATCTAGGTACTGGGACAGATTGTCCAACATTCCTGGAAACTATGGGGAGAGGGGGAAGGGATTCCCCTGAGATTCTGAGGGCAAAGAAACCTCTAAACTCAGTAGCCCTTCCCTGGTAAAATGGTTAGATCTCCTTTGAAATAGATATGATAAGGGTATTAACATAGAAATTCACATTAAAAGATCTGTGACCAGGTGCTATGGTACCCTCCAGGCAAAAAAGAATGAATAAGAGAAAAAGCCAATAATAATCTCAGCCCTCTGGGTGGGGAACAGCCTCGTTTAGCAGGAGATGCATTTTTCTTTCCTTGAATTGTTTTGTCTCTTTTACTTAGAGCCCAAACCTCCTGGGTAAGGTCGCATGACCTTCCTGCCCTAAACATTACCAACAATAATGGCTTGTAAGCATGTGAGGTTCGAAATAGAATCTAAACACCCAAAAGGAGGATTTTGATGAGAAGTGACTTCCTATCCCCTAGTGGGTGCCATCTGGAACAGCTAAGAAGGGTAGCAGGTGTATCCTCAGCACCCTTAGACCCGCACACTTCTGGCAGGGCCCAGGAGGCAGTATTGCCCTCGGTGTTAGCTTGGTTAAGAAGCTGAGGAGGAGCCCCCACCCCATTCAGCTAGGGAGAAGCCTCACCTCCTCCACGTCCTCTCCTTATTCCCTTTGGTGTATCCCCTTGAGAACGCTGGGAAGAGGTGTCTCATGGGCAGAATCCTGCTGGAGAAAGAGTGTAGAAACAAAAAGGCCCTTAATAAAAGCAAATATCTCCATACTTGGGCAACCAGACCCTGACTGCTTGGAACTTGGACTTGAGAATTTGGTGTCTGACATGAACATTTGGAGCTAAATTCCTAATGAGACACCCACCACCACCATCTATAGCTAGGCTCCATCGAGGCAAGTCTGCATTGTAAGGCAGAGGTGGCAGCCTATGCCTCATGTACAGATATGTGGGATAGGACTGGCCTCCCAGTCAATTGCTACAAAAGATTCCTAGCCCTTCTCTGGGAGCTGGAAGGTGAAGCCACAGTGGACTTAATACTTTTCTGCTTGTTTTTCTGGCAAACTCATTTACAGCCAGTAATTTGCCAGCCCATTGCCATTACACAACAGGAGGAGTCTGTCTAGCCCTTGTATGGGAAGAAGCAAGATTAAGGTGAGTCATGCACAATCACATGTGCAACTGCAGCCTGTGATAAACCAGGGATTAAGAGCTGCGGAGACCAGGTACAGAGTAACCCCAGGCACCTCTCTGCTCCCAGGGCTCAGCAAGGATATACATCAATCCAGGCAGAAAATAGCTACCTCTGCATGCCGAGCAATTCTAGGAAGTTTAATACTTAATTCTAGGAAGGTGCTCATCATGAAGATCTGGACCATCAGGAACAGGGAGCTGTTACCAGCCCTGGCTCCCAATTGGTAGTGGCACCTGGAGAACATGGGTATCCGAAAGGCTGAACTTAAATCAGATAACCTCAGTGGAGGGCTGCAGGCAGTCAGTATCGATCCAACATCCCATGTCCCCTGACCCTCAAGAGCTCCAGGAGCCTTCAGGCCAAGCCTAACTAGGGCTGCAGAGCGATGGAACCTAGGAAAGAGCCCAGTAGACCTACCTCCAAACACAAAGAAGAGCAACTATCACCCATGACAGACTTTGGCTGCCTTGCTAGGTCACCTCCCCTTTATGCCTGCCTTAGAGTGCCTTAACTACACCCTGTGTCCTTGCAAAGCCATGGCCGCTTTTCCCAATTGCTCCTGTCTATGGAGACTGAAGTCAAGCACTTCTTCCAGGGAGCTTTCCTGGAGCACTGTCTTGCTTTTGTGGACAGTCTACTATATAGTGGCCCCAGGGTAGCACCCTGAGGCTTGGTTGGAGCTCATGTATGTGGGCACGATGCAGACCTGCCCAGTAGAGGTCCACAGTGGGACCTCTCGTCATAGACTCCTAGCCGCATGCCTGAGCACAGTCTACCTGAAAGTGAACTTTTTCTCAAGCAAACCTGCAACCATCTTCCCAGCTCTAAGGTTCGGAAAGATAACTTCCAGTACCCCTGGCACTAAAGCCACAGGAAACAAAATTTGTCAAACAAAACAAAAAGCAAAACAAAAAAAGCCTGCTTAGTTGGTGGAATGTGCTCCTGCTTCATCACTCAGGTGACCTGCCACAGATTTCAGGCTCTGTGCTGCAGTATTTCTGACCTCGGGACCTGCAATTCTGACAAAACAAATTAACTGCTAAGCATCTCTAACCACCATTGAGCTTCCCCCAACAGAGGGGCAGGGAGGGATCAGAGGAGACCTCAATTCCAAGCTCCGTTGTAATCGGAGGTTGGAGCCATCTGCGCCATGCTGCCCGAGGCACCGCAAGGCTGTGCTTCCCCAGCTCACACCAGGAAACAAAGTTTGTGTGGGTTGTAAACAATATTGCATTTGCATTTGGTGTGCTTTTCCAGTTTTCTCTGAAAACCGGGGAAGATGGATGTCAGTCTACCCCATGTACATACTGCGTGCCATCAGAGGTGCATGGGGTGGGGACCACACTCCCATCTGAAACCCTGTTGGAGCAGGACAGCGGAGACTGCTGTAGCCAGGCCCGACCACACGGCAGGCTGGGCGCCCACTGGTGGGATGACTCACTAGGCGTTGAGTGTCGACGCTTCCGCCTACACAGGGATTTGTAGTTCAGGGCTCTGGAAGACTACAGCACCTTTGCATTTATTTATCAAACTCGCACAGTGCGGACAGTGTTGCAAAGGTCGAGTAGTCCTGTCTGGCACCGCTGCAGAGAGCAGCTTAGATCCTGCCTCCAGACCTGCTGGCTCTCAGAAGCAATATGGAAACTTTCCAACTGGGTTCCTTCATCATTGAGCCCACCTTTCTAAATACATAAATGCCTATTGCTATTTTGTGACATTTTGAGGACAGGTGTTTTCCATTTAGGTTAAGGTTAGTGTAGTGGCAGCGGACCACACACACACACACACACACACACAGCTGAGCACACACATGCGTGCCTTTCCTCCCTGTGTGTCCTGCTGGTGTTTGACCTCGAGTTTAGCATCCACCTGATGATGGTGGGGTCTTAGTGTGCTAGAGTGCACTGCCCTCCTGACTACATCTGGAATCCTGAAGTGAATGAAAGACCTACCCTGCCATTCACTCTGTTTCCTATACTGGTCTGGAATGCACAGCCAGCTTCTCTGGAGAACACTTGATTGGACAAAGTGGGTCTTCTGTGTCTTGGACTTCACATCCCCTTCTTGGCTTCTTCCTCTCCTGAAGTGAAAACGGATTTCCAGGAGTTTAAAAAGAAAAGAAAACAAAACAATGTCCCAGTTTGTCCAATCAAGTGTTCTCCAAAACAAAATGATAACAAACACATAAACCACAGAGTGCCGAACCTTTAAAGGATATAGAGCCTTGCACAGTTCCAGGGGTTGGCCTGACTGGGGGTGAGAGGATGAAAACATACAAACAGCAGGACTCACAGACTGAGCTTCCTGATAGAGATGCCACAGCCCCACTAGAAGCTCAGCAGTATTTTATTATATACTGTTGAACAGGGAGGTATGGTTATGGCAAACAGATAAAAAAGGAATCTGGGTTTTTATATACAGCTGAACAAGGAGACAGGCTTAACTAAGCCAGTTCAAGTGCTTTGTAGGGCATTAATTTTCAGACTGTAAACATGGGGAAGGGTGAGCTATGATGGACACTCTCTTCACGCTCTACCAACATCTGCACTCAAACCATTGGAAGGCTTTGCTCTGCATGGGCCTTACCCAGGAGGGCTTTGCTCTGCATGGGCCTTGCCCAGGAGGGCTTTGCTCTGCATGGGCCTTGCCCAGGAGGGCTTTGCTCTGCATGGGCCTTGCCCAGGAGGGCTTTGCTCTGCATGGGCCTTGCCCAGGAGGGCTTTGCTCTGCATGGGCCTTACCCAGGAAAGGCTTTTGATGTGTTTATAAAAAGATAAAGAGAAGGAGATATGTTTGGTGGGTGTGGTGAGGTATGGGGAAGGGGGGACTCCTCGGGCCCATGCCAAGGCATCCCTTCCCCCTGAGGGACCAGCCACACAACACTATAGTATAGAGTAGAGTTTATTAAGGGCATGGGGAGGGGAGTTAAGAGGGAGTAGAGGCAGAGAAAGGCAGAGAGAGAGAGAGAGAGAGAGAGAGAGGGAAGAGGAGGAAGAGAGGAGAGGAGAGGAGAGGAGAGGAGAGGAGAGGAGAGGAGAGGCAGGCCATGGGCATGTGGGGAGAGGAGAGGCAGGTAATAGGGAGAGGGCAGGAGCAGGAAGGAAAGAGCAAGAGAGCCAGAGAGGGAGGAGGGGGCAAGCAGCCCCTTTTATAGTGGGTCAGGCCTACCTGGTTGTT
Organism: Mus minutoides; assembly: GCA_902729485.2. Taxonomy (NCBI): domain Eukaryota; kingdom Metazoa; phylum Chordata; class Mammalia; order Rodentia; family Muridae; genus Mus; species Mus minutoides. The sequence goes on along the minus strand of LR750286.1, from coordinate 38,903 downwards.
GCCAGGTAACTGTGGGACAGAGCTTAAACAGAACATGCAGGCTTTGCTCCACATGAGCCTTACTTACCCAGGAGGGATTTGTGACTCCCATAGTTGGGGCCTTGGGGTCCTGTGCCCATGTCAACCATATACATTCACTCAGTTCTTCACTTGCTATCTACAACAGGGAACTAGAGAGGTGGCTCAGATGACACTGGAGCCATCTCCACTCAGTGCCCCTGCAGAGAACACAGTGTTCACATGGCACTCACAGCTTTCGGTAACTCTAGTTTCAGAGGCTCTGAAGTACTCTTCTGGCTTCTGCTGGTACCAGGCATGTAAGTGATACACAGGTAGCTTTGCAAGCATTTCATGAGATCTTGCAAATTACAAAGATCTGTATCCTACACTCAGAGTTCCCCAGTGGTTTGCCTAGTGCTGTAGCTTTGAGGATGCTGTAGAGAACCAATACACAGAACCAACACTTTTCCATTGTAACCAGCATAGTGAGCCAACCTGTCAATTCCAGCCACCAGTCTAGGAAGCTGGCCTGTCATACCTGCTCAGCAGCTGGGGAAGCCGTCCTCCTGCCCAAGACAGGCTTATGGTAAATCTAGCTGCCATCTCTAGCCACCAGTTCAGAGATAGATCCTGATTATCACTTAGCGCAAGTCATCCCAAACAGAAGGATTTGATGGATAACTGCCCACTTTGCTAAGTTTGTCCCTGTCTCTTGCTTAGGACCGGCTACAAAGGCTAACATGCTCCATTCTCCATCCTTCTCTATTTATCTTTAGCTTCCCAGGCCTGTACTTGTATCAGCCTTCTGTGAAGTCTCCTTGTTCCTACCCCAAAGCTTTTCTATCCTACTTCTGCCTCAATGTTTCAGTCTAAAATAAAGGTGCTGCCTACTCCCTTGTATGACAGACTGACCTGTGTTCTTTTCCTGTTGCTTGGTGGCAGGTATTTTGGGCTCGAGGCATGCTGCTCAGAAGAAAACTAAGGGTAGGTTCACCAAATACTGCATGGGGAGTTTTCCCCACATGCTGCTATTTGTCAGCTCAACATCTGCTCTGGTGCATCTAGGTCCAGACAATATCTGTGGCCATACAATATTATTCTCAATACTGACCTAAGAACCACCTCCCAGCTGGGCTGTATGAGAGAGAGCTTGTCCTAGTGTGGCCTCCCTGCCTGCAGAGAACCCCAGTTCTCCTGCATTGATGATGAATCGTAGCCCTTTCTGGCTACACATATTTGCCCTGGAAACCTGTAGGTCCCTCAGTTGGGGAAGCAGGTAGACTAAATGCAGAATTTCCCTTCTCCTCCTATTCCTCCAAATCCAGCCCCAGACTAATCCACATCTCTATAGCAGACCACCTGCTGCAACCTTCCACCCCTCACCCCCATCTCCAGTGGATCATACAGATCTTCCCCTCCAGGCTTGCTTCCCCCAATTCATTGCTTTACCCTCCCAACAACTCCAGCAGACCTTCCCCTGGAGCCCTCAGGCATCTCCAGCCAGAGAAATAATTGGCCTAGCTGTGAATCTTCACTGTTCCACTTCTCTCTTCCAATTCTGATCTCCCAATCTTACCTCCATCTTTATAGCAGACAACCTACTGAGGCCTCTCCTTCCTCTTCCCCCTTCACTTCTGCCTCCTCCCCACCTCTCTGTCCACACCTCCAGTGGATCATGCAGGTAGGTTTTCTTCTTCAATCTTCCTCCTCACTCATCCTGTGACCCCAGCTCCCAACTCCAGCAGGCATTCCCTGGGAACTGACCAGTCAAACCTGCCAGAGAAGCAGATACTCTAGCTTCTGGTCTTCATTCTCTCTCCTCTCCTCCAAAGCCAATCCCAAGTCTCATCCCCAGCTCTGCCGTAGGGGACTAAGTAGATCTTGGTGGAGGACGCTGCTTTCCTCCCTTCTGTGGACCTCCTTACCACCCCTCCCATACATTGCTATTTCTAAGTGTCATCTCCCAATACCTAGGGATACATTTTGTACAGAATCCACAGGAGCCCAGAAGAATTTCCCACCAGACAACACAGAGCCACCACCACACTCTCCTAAGTACCAGACAAGGCAACAGAAAACAAGGAACAAAACACTCATTCAAAAAAGACATCAGCACCTATGATGTCTTAGGGTTCTCATTGCTGTGAAGAGACACTATGACCAAGGACAATATTTAATTGGGGCTGCCTTACAGTTTCAGGGGTTCAGTTCATTCTCATCATGGTAGGAAGCCTGGCAACTTGCAGGCAGACATGATGCTGGAAGAGCCAAGAGATCTACATCTTGAAGCAACAGAAAACTGACTTCCACAGGCAGCCAGGAGGAGGCTCTCTTCTGCACTGGGCAGAACTTAAGCATAGGACCTCAAAGCCCACCCCCACAGAGATGCACTTCCTCCAACAAGGCCACATTATTCCAACAAGGTCACACCTCTTAATAGTGACATCTCCCATAGGCCAAACTTATTTAAACCACCACATAGGATTATTATCTCCCCAAACCCAGATTCCTAGATGCTGACATGAAAACACAATCAATAACAGCCAGGGTAATATGTCTCCACTAAAACCCAGCATCCCTACCACAGTAGGCCCTAGTATTCCAACATAGATAAAGTACAAAACAAAGACTTAAAACAGCCTTTATAACTATGATAGGGGTCCTTCAAGAGGAAATGAATAAATCCTTTAAAGAAACTTCTGGAGGGGGCTAGAGAAATGGCTCAACAGTTAAGAGCACTGAGTGATCTTCCAGAGGTCCTGAGTTCAATTCCCAGAAACCACATGGTGCTCACAACCATCTGTAATGGGATCCAATGCTCTCTTCTGGTGTAAATGATGGAATAAAGGAAGGAGAAGAAACACAGATCAAAGGCACAGAAATTATTCTCAACAAAATCATAGAAGAAAAATTTTCTAAACTAAAGAAGAAGATGCCTATTAATGTACAAGAAGCTTACAGAATAACAAATAGACTAGGCCAAAAAAGAAATTCCCTTTGGCATATAATAATTAAAACATTTCACATACAGAACAAAAAAGACTATTAAAAGCTACAAGGGAAAACGACGAAGTAACATACAAAGGCAAACCAGTTAGAATCACACCCGATTTCTCAACAAGATTCTAAAAGCCAGAAGGGCTGGAACAGATGCACTGTAGACACTATGAGAACAGAGATGCCAGCCCAGATTCTATACCCAGTAAAATTCTCAACAGACAGAGAAAATAGGACATCCCATGATAAAACCAAAATCAAGCAATACATATCTGCAAATCAAACCCTACAGAAGGCCATAAAAGGGAAACTTCAACCTAGAGAGGTTAACAGCACCCAAGAAAGCACAGGGAAC